>CM053783.1:177345500-177473000 GCA_028749045.1 Cupressus sempervirens | reverse complement strand
CACCTTAGTTTCACACAAGAACACTAGAAAGCAATATCAACAATAGATTCAAACTCATCATAGAGCATACAAAACACATTACCATGGTTGGGTTAAAAAGATCAAGACCAATTCAACATAATACCACATTCACAAAACTCCTAAGCCTTTGGTAGACATCCTAAAATTGGTCAACACTATAGTCAACCCAAACTCAAAACATAGACAACACACAAAAACATAGTGTAGGTATCAAAGTTTTGGTTTGATTTTAAAGCACATGGTTGAGTTAATAGTAAGGTTTCAATTTTTTTTAGTATAAGTTTTCAAGTAGATAAAATTAATAATTTACCCTTACAAATTATCCCATTCTTATACTCAAATAAAATGTATAACTACCCCTATTCAATTTTAAGTCAATTATTCAAAAATAATTTAGGGAAATTATTTATTTAAATTATAAAAATAATACTTGTTGATTTCCAAATAAATTAATCCATGATTTTATTAAAATTAGTATTATAACAATTAAGTAAATTTTCATCAAATTCTGTCTCTTTTCTGACTATTAAAGATTGGGCTCTTGTGTCTTGGCTAGTGTTAAAGGATATTTTCTATATTGATTCTGAATCAAAATGTTTGATAGCCATCTTTGAAACCAAAGCTGCTAGAGATTCGGTACATAAAAAAAAAGGTGGATTTTGTTGTGGTTCTGGTTTATTCACCTTGATTTGGATTCCAAATTTCAAACCATAATCTCTTCAGATTCCTTTTCTGCCACATTGGATATCCTTTCCCTCTGTACCTTTGGAGTACAAGGACCCTCAGATCATTGAAATCCTTGCAAATAAACTGGGTATTATCCTTGCACATGACCTTATTCCATATGACCGACCACATTTGGAACCCAAAGTCTGCCTACTTTTAGATATGAGGCAACCTCTTCCAACCCAATTGGTTATTAATTTTCAGTGGCGTTAATGGGATAGGTCAATCATAATTCAAAATGAGCAAACAATTCAAAAGTTTCAAGATAAACTTGTTTACTTCAACACTCAATGTCAAGATTGTCCTAATGAGGTACAAGATAAATGTTTGGATTACAACATAGATCCTAACTTATGTGCCAACAATAACCACCCAAATTCAAATTATGATTCAGCCCCATTAGACCCTATTCAATGTGGTTTCACTGTATTGAGAAATCAATGCTTTGATTTTTCTATTGCATAAAAATTGTCATCAATCTTTTAGTTGATTTTGCCATACATTCAAGATTTGATAGCTGATATGAAAATGATGCTTCAAAGATAAGGATCCTATAAAAAATCACTACACTGACTAGAAAAATCTTTAGATTATAGATTAGTTTGCCTCTGCAATCTCTAAAAATACAGTATTTGGTATTGCCTAGGAAGAAGGACTCAATGTTACTAATTAGGAAAATAGTGATCTTATTGCATTGCTCAAAGAATTTCAATTTTGGAATAGTCAGATAAAGAAAAAAAAAGCATCTAGCGACATGCCCACTGATGATTTTGAAATTTCAAATCAAGTGGCTAAACTTGATTTGATGCTGGAGGCATGCTGTGATTTAGATTCACTTGGTCTTGAGAAGTGCATTTTTCAACATGTTGCAGATAACTCGAATCTAGATCCCAACATGATTAATTGGAAGGAATCCAATTTTGATAAGGACCGAATTGAACTTAACTCTCAAAACATCCCACACATTATGGTAAACCCCAATCCCCCATATGTGGCTAATCTGTTGGAGGTCCAACATCAAGAGGACAATTTCATAGAGTCCAAGGCTTCCAAAGAACAACCTAAATCTAGGCTCCAAGCTGACTTGTCAATTTTTGATTCTCAACACATTTTCTCCATTGTTCAGTCTCCCTCTCTCCACCCTCAGGCTTCTAAGACACCTAAATCTAGAGGATGCCCAAAGGGTTCTGAAACCATAACTAAGATCACTTTAGGTATGCAAAGAACACTTGACAAAAAAGCCATTTGTCAATAAGAGAATGAAGAGGAGAACAACATGTTCTCCTTGTCAGCAATGAAAATTGTATCATGGAATGTTAGAGGCATAAATGCCTGTAACAAGAGAGGCAGGGTTCAAAAGTTTTTAGGATCCTCAAAAGATGATATTGTGTTGCTGCAAGCGACAAAACTATCACAAGAAACTTTTGAGAAATCTTTGGTCAAATGGCCAAGGTGGTCCTTAGTACACTCTCCTAGTATGGGTGCTTCGGGGGATCTTGCTATTCTTTGGAATCCATTGACAATTCAGGGCCATCTTATTCAACAATAAGCTAATTGGAAAATGTTGCATGTGGTTGACTTTGATGTCTCTTTTACTCTATTTAATGTGTATGGACCTTCCTCTACTCAGGAAAAGTTGAAATATGGGATCACATAGCAATGCTAATTCAATCTCAAAACTATCATCAAGTCATCCTCCGAGGTGATTTTAATGTGATCTTGAATCAAAATAAGAAAGTTGGTGGTATTTTCCCACCCATTAAAAGAATTTAGGACTTCACACAATTTGTTGAGAATAATGCCTTGATGGATATTTGATCATCTAATTGAAAATTTACATGGACAAATAGGAGATCGAGTTTTGCTCAGATTGTAGTTAGATTGGATAGATTTTTGCTATCTCATGACTGGAAATTAGGTAACTTTTGCTTCCAATTAGAAATTTTGTTTGCTCTAGATTCAAATCACTTTCCAATATCTATTAATATTGCTCAAGCTACACCTATAGATCAAAACCAACATAAGTCATCTTTTCAATTCGAAAGTATGTGGTTGCGCCACCCACGTTTTCTCCCACTTCTTAAACAATGGTGGATCAGTTCCCCCTTTTCTCCAAGATCTAGAATGCACCAATTTGCTAATAAATTGAAATATATCAAGGAATAGATAAAAATTTGGAACTCACAAGTTTTTAAAAATATATTCAAATAGAAAGAGATTGTTAAGCAGCAATTGGAGGAGATTAATTGCTCCATTATAAAATTTGTAATGGACAGTGACACATATGCTAAGCAAAAAGAGTTACAAATTGAATGGGAGCAATTGTGTAATAGGGAGGAAGATTACTAGAGACAAAAATCTTGGGAAGTTTGGCTTCAACAAGGAGATAGAAACACAAAAAATTTCCATGCTTTTGCCCAACAAAAAATGGTAGCTAAATCAAATTTTCAAATCTTTGAGGCTGAAACAGGTAATATTCTAACCAACCCTCACTAGATTAGAGATGAAGGTGTTTAGTTCTTTAAGAATCTTCTGGCACTAGCTAAATTTCCCTCACCTTTTCCTTCACAAGTTGAGGATTTCATCCAACATATACCTATTATGATTTCCCCTACGGAGAACTCTAGGCTATTGGCCCATTTTTTCATTCAATAAATTTGAGAGGTTTTTTTCTCCTTCCCTCCTGACAAAGCCCCAAGTCTAGATGGCTTCACGAAACTTTTCTTCTAGAGTTGTTGGGATTTTATTGGTTGGGACCTTCTTGCAGTTATGGAGGAATCTAGAAAGTTCAAATCTATGTCAAAATATTTCAATTCTACAAGTATTGCAATTATTCCAAAAACCACAAAGCCCAAAACTTTTGCCAACTTCTGTCCAATTTCACTCTATAACTTGACTTATGAAATTATTACTAAAGCCATCTATCTCCACCTTCAAAAACTTCTTCCATCCATAATCTCTCCTGAAGAAGGTGATTTTTTTCTTGGTAGACAAACAATGGAGGGTGCAATGGTAGCTCATGAAATTCTCCATTCCATCAAGAACAACCAATCTTCTAATTTTGTTATCAAGTTAGATATGCAAAAGGCCTATGATAGAGTTTTCTAGAACTTCCTTTTGCAAGTCCTTCAAAAAATGGGCATTGAAAAGAAATGGTGTAAGTGGATTGAAGTCTGCATCTTGATGGCTTGACTCTTAGTCATTATCAATGGAGCAACATCTGGTTTCTTCTCCTCCACACAAGGTCTCTGATAGGGTGATCCTCTTTCACTGGCCTTATTCATCATCATTCCTGAGACCCTTAGTAGGAACATCAAGCACCATCATTTATCAAACAAGTGGAAAGGAGAAAAAATAGAATGTACAATAATCCTAGTTACACATTCTTTATTTGCTGATGACACACTACTATTTGGTACCTCATGAGTGTCTAAGGCTAAACAGATTAAGAAAATGCTTTTGTTATATTTAGAAGTCTCAGGGCTAAAAATTAATCCTCAAAAGTAAAAAATCTTCTTATTTTATACAAACAAGATTATTTTGGATAAGATTGTGCATATCTTGGGGTTTATTGAGGATTTTCTACCCTCCACTTATCTTGGGATTCCTTTCTTTATGGGTTCAAACAAGAAATTTTTCTAGGAGGGGGTATATCAAAGAATTAAGAGAAAAATTGCTTCTTGGAAAGTTAGATGGCTGTCATTATTTGGTAGAATATTGTTGATTAAGTTAGTCCTTTCTATAATACCCAATTATTAGATGGCTATCATGCAAGCACCATCTTCTATTGTTTCACAAATTCAAAGACTTGTTAAGGGCTTTTTATGGTCGGGAAATTTGACTAATGAAAAAAAACTTTCACTAATCTCTCTCCAAAATATGGCAATTCATCCAACTCTAGGTGGTGCGGGTATCCATGATTTGACAACTAAGAACAAAGAATTTGGAGGTAAGCTGGTTTGGCAAATGTACACCAAACCTCAATCAATTTGGTGTCAAATTATGCAATAGAAATATCTAGATAATAATGAGCCACACAAAATATTTTCTATGTTGGATCCCCTTAGGGGATCAGTCATTTGGGACTTCATGATTGCATCCAAAGATATTGTTCTTAACTATATTTCATGGGAATTAAACTATGGGGATAAATTTAATTTCTAGGGTGCCTCATGGAATGGCCACCCCCCATTAAATACAATGCCAAATATACAAGTTATTTTTTTAGTAACAAAAGCACAATGGGGTAACCTTGTTGTTCATTATATGGATGTAGTTTCCATCTTCTCAAGAAAAGTAATAAGGAAAGATCTTGATCAACTCCCTTTAGATCCTCAACATAAACAACCACTTAAATCTATCTTTTTAGAAAGATAGGCTTTTGTATCAATGGTTCAAGAATGACTATTGTGGATCAAGGCCAAAAATGGTAATTACTCAACCAAGGAAGGGTATGAACTTCTTCAAAAAATTGAGTTGGCAAAACCATCATTTTGAGCATTCATGTACTAATGGAATAAAATAGTTCTTCCTAAGGCTAGGTGTTTTGTGTGGCTAGCAATCAAGCATAGAATTCTCACAAGTGATAGATTGGCTAGGATGAACATTTCTTCTCCTTTCAAATGTGTTTTATGTGGAGAGGAAGATGAATCAATTGACCACCTATTTGCAAGATGTCAGTTTACATACCAGTGCTGGATTTTTTTTTAAACAAATTAAATTACTACTCCCCACTAGAAAACAATATCTAGGACATTTTCTAGGCTTGGCCAATTCTCTATCCTAATGCCCTATTTGTATGAATCTAGAAATGTACACCTGTTCTGGTTATTTGGGCTATCTGGTGGGAAAGGAACAAGAGGATCTTTAGAAAAGAAGTATCATTTATAGAGAAAGTGCTCCAATTGAAAAATTGATATCAGAAGTTACTAATGCAAGTTTCAATAGATGCAGTTTTAATCTAGATATCACTTCCTAGGATGGAAGTATCATTCAGGAATAGAAATCTATTTTCATCCCATTTGGGACTGGTACTTCTTTAAAGCTGAACATTCATATGGATAGGTCTATAGTTAAATGGAAACCCCCTTCGCCTGGCTTTGTCAAACTCAACTTTGATGGAGCATCCAGAGATAATCTAGGACAATTAGGGTTGGGAGCATCCATTAGAGATTGTACTGATAAAGTCCTGGCAATTACAATGGCTCCCCTTCCTGTAGGAACTAACAATATGGCCGAGGTTTAGTCATTGTTATCAGGACTAATACTAGCAAAGGAAGGGGACTTCCAACAAGTATAGATTGAAGGTGATTCTCAAGTTATAATCTCTACTTTTATTAAGAGATAATCATCTTCCTAGAAACTCAAATATGTGCTCTAGCAAATTTGGAACATTATTGATCAATTTTAGGAGATCAAAGTTTCACACACTTATAGAGAGGGCAAAAAAATGGTAGATTATCTCTCCAACTTAGGATACAATGGGATTACAATTTTTATACTAAACCCTTCCTTGTAGGAACTAATGGTAGCTAACCTTTCAAGGAGGAGTTTATTGTTTGTACTAAGATATTTCTCCTTCTAGTGCCAACGGATTATAGGAGCCAAGCACTCATTATGTGCTAAGTCATAGCTGGTGTCAAGCATGGGTCTTCAGGGGCTAAGCAATCTTTATGTGTGTCAAGTTGCTTCAGATGTCGAGTGTGCTTCTTGTGTCAAGTATACAGAACTGCTTCAGGGTGCTAAGTGCGTCTTAGAGGCCGAATATTTTTCATGTGCTGAATTATTGTTGATACTATGCAAACTAGAATGTCATATGTGTCAAGTACATTATAGTGGACATCTTTTCATATGTTGTGTCATTGCTGACACCTACTAAGCCAATGACCTTAGGTGTTGACCGCCACATGACATGTGCTATGTTTTATGTGCTAAGTTATCAATATTGCAGTGTCATAGCTAATGTTGGGTTTGATAGGGTCTTCAGGGGTTGAGTGATCTTTATGTGTGTGTGCCAAGTTACTTTAGATGCTAAGTGTACTTCTTGTGCCAAGTATACATATCTACTTCTGATGCCAAGTGCATTTTAGGTGCCAAGTTTCTATCATATGCCAAGTCATTGCTGACACTTGCAAAGCCAATAACCTTAGGTGCTGACTACCATGTGACTGGTGTTTTCTTTCATCTTCTAAGTGAGCAATATGCATAGTGACATAGCGGATGTTGGGTTTGATAGGTTCTTCAAGGGCTGAGTGATCTTTATGTGTGCTGAGTTGTTTCAAATGCCAAGTGGGCTTCTTGTGTTGAGTTTGTAGGACTACTTTAGGTGCCGAGTGCCAAGCCAAATGAGTGTCGAGTGTGTTTCTAGTGCTAAGCGTGTTTCTGGTGCCAAGTGTGCTAAGAGGATATTTGTACCGAATGCATTCTTAGTGCTGAGTGTGTTTCATACGTCAAATTATGGATGATGCTGAGCAAATCATATTATCATATGTGCTAAGTATTCTATAATGGATAGCCTGATGTCACCCCATGGTCATTGTTCACTATTTGTATTGGGCTTTGAACATTTATTAAAGCTTTCATAAATTAGGCTTTCATGTGCAAGATTAAGGAAAAATCGTGACAAATATTTATCATTAAATAGAATGTTGATGCTAATCGAGTATGATTTTGTTACATTTTGGTCATGTGGCATTTGGTACTCGAAAAAATTAATTTCAACATACAAGATTGTAGATCAAATTGCTCACTATTCAATTCTAGGCACATTAGATTTGTACTTTTCCCTTCTCAATTTGCAACTAATTTCTAATTTAAGTGTACTATATTTACTACACATGAGTTCAGGTACTCCACTTCCTCTATGTGTATGCTAAGGGACTCAATTTAAGATGTAGAATGGATCTCAATCTAACATTTATCCAACTTCTTGTGCTTTCCATTCAAACTGCCTCTAACATGTTGTCCCCACAAGATGTTTGCGTTAAATGTGATTCTTGCCATCAATTCCATCACAACATCCTACCCAAAACCTTTAGAATTAAGCTTCAACTAACATTGGATGAAGACAATTTCTCACCCTCTAGAGGATGCAGCTCTAGATAGTATGTTTATCATACATTCATATAACATTTGGCATGTGATTTGAACCATAATTAGGGAGGATCTTTTCTCTGCATCTGCAAGGAATGTTTTATTTCCTTCAACCTTGGTCTCCATCTTTCTCTCCAATGCCATGGACCTTCTTCAATCTTCACCAAGACTAGAAATTATTGCCATTAAGGTGATTTGGCCAAAATTTTGGGTGGATAATAAACTGAAAAGTGCGGTGCAAAATTATGACTTGTGGACTGGCAATGCCCTAGTTGGTGGCATATTTTCAAGAACAATGGTCATGAAGAACCATGAGGCCATGAAGACCTTTGAAGTGATGTAGAAAACCTTTAAGAAGCACAACACTCAGTTCCTACTCAAGACCCTACAATTCACTACTCGTGCTCTAGGTTTCAAGTTGATTGAGGAGGTGAAGAAAATTATATTTTCTTTAAATAACATTTTGGGAATTCTAATTTCTGATGCATGAGCAAAAGCTACTCAAATGAAGTCACCCTTGGCCACTCCTTTTCATTTGGTCAGTGAACTTGGCACCTATTTGTTCTTAGCTTCAAAAGAACCTGGTCTCAGTCACCTTGCTTTAGCAGTAACCACTCGACCTTTGCATCTAGATCTCACTATACCTAAGGGTTTGGACGTGCATGCATGCATGGGTTTCTCTACTTCCACCTCAAATGCTACTGTTGCGGTCCCGAGCTTGAGTTGGGATGTTGCCCCTGCATCACATCCAGATTTGGTATGAGATGTTGTTGTTGCTAAGGGCCTGAGCTCAATTTGGGATATTACCCTTGTACCATGTCCAGATTAGGGATGGGACTTCTCTGCAATGGCTACTCCCAGAGAAAAAATGGATGAAAGATAGCATAGTGGTATCTTTTTGCATTGCTAGGCTTTCTTCTCCTCACTTCTAGCATGTTTTCTAGAATGTTGTAATCCTTGTTTGACTAATTTGGAGACCAAGATGCCTGCTATGTGATTAAATTTTGTTAAATTTGAAAATTTTCAAAGATTGATAAGTTGTTCATCGATACAGCTGGATTGTAAGTATTGATGTTATGTCAATTGTAAATATGGCAACGATGCTCGATTTTCTTTCTTGTTCTTTCCTAGTTGAATTCTTGAACCAGTTTTTACTTAATATATTATATATATCCAATGGCTTGTCCAATTTTGCCAAAAAAATAAAATAAAATGATTAAGTAAATTTAAAACACCATTGGTAACCTCCATTATTAATTAATCTCAATTAAATTTAATTTAACTAAATTAAATAATAATAAACATATTAATTTATTTAATTAATTATTAATCAAATTAATAAATAATAATAAAACTATAAATAAACTTCATTTTTAATTAAAATTTATTAATAAATATCAATAATAATAATAAAATTAATATTTAAAAAAATATTAATAGTAATTATTAAATAACAACAACAAAATTCAATATTAAAATTTTTATTATTAGAAGCAAATTGGCATATATTTAAAGCTCATTGGTTTTTAAAAAGGCTTGTCGACCACATGCCAGCTTCTGTTGCAGTCTGTTCTAAAGTCAATGTAGTACTTAGTGCTGCCAAGAGGTATGTGGGGCGGCGGGTGGGGTTAAACCTGCTTCATTATTTTATTTTATTTTTTCTATTTTAATTTTTTTTCTTATAAAATTTCTTTCAAACAAATACCTCGAAATAAGATTTTCAATATATATATATATATATATATATATATATATATATATATATATATATATATATATATATATATATATATATATATATATATATATATATATATATAAAATAAAAAGTTCTAGCATTAATTTGATAGGGAAAATACAACCAACCAATTGAATCTTCTCTTTAATTTTTTTTTTAATATTAAATTCCAAAATCCTCCCTAATTTAATATCTAATTTGCAAAATTACTGTATGAGGTTTTCGAAGATATTTCAATCTCTATGTATATAGAAGAATTAACATGCATAATAGAAATTCACAGTATTGAAAGCACCCATCACAAGAATTATTCAGATAACCATTTGATAGTCACAATGAAGATAGGAAAGAAAATAAAAGCATAATAAATTGTGCAAATAATCACAAGCATCTACCTGGACTCTGATGCTAATCTCTATGCCCAAAAACATTGTGAGAGGAATTTCTCCTCTCGAAACCTTCTCTCTTCTGAAATCCTAAAAGTGCGGCACTAATTGTAAGGTTTCAATTTTCACTTTAGTATAATTTTTTGAGTACATAAAATTCACAATTTACCCTTCAAATTAACCCATTCTTATATTCAAATAAAATGCACAATTACCCCTATTCAATTTTAAGACAATTATTCAAAAATAAGTTAGGGTAATTATTTATTTAAATTATTAAAATAATACTTGTTGATTTCCAAATAAAATAATCCATGATTTTATTAAAATTAGTATTAAAATAATTAAGTAAATTTAAAACTCCATTGATAACCTTCATTATTAATTAATCCCAATTAAATAAAATTTAACCAAATTAATTGATCATAAACATATTAATATTATTTAATTAATTACTAAGGAAATTAATACATAATAATAATAAAACTATTAATAAAATTCATTAACTAATTAGATTAATAATTAAAATTTATTAATAATAATAAAATTAGTATTAAAAAAACTTATTAATAATAATTATTAAATAAAAATAAAAAATTAATATTAAATTTTTTATTATTAAAAGCAATTTGGTGTATATTATAAAGCTTGCTACCTTTTAAAAAGGGCTACCAGGTGTATGCCATCTACTTCTATAGTTTGTACTATGGTCATCACAACACTTAGTGTCATTAAGAGCTAAGTGCGGGGGGGAGGGGAGTTAAACTTACCTCCTCCCAAAAAAAAGTATTTTTTAATTTTTTTTTTAAAATTAAATTTTCTTTTTTCTTATAAACTTTGTTTCAAACAACCCTCGCTTCCCACCCCCAAATAAGATTTTCAATATATAAATAAATAAATAAATAAATAAATAAATAAATAAATAAATAAATATATATATATATATATATATATATATATATATATATAATAAAAAGTTCTAGCATTAATCTAATAGGGAAAATACAACAGACTAGTTGAATTTTCTCTTTGAATTTTCTTTTTTTATTTAAATTCTAAAATCCTGCTCGGTTTAATATCTAATTTGCAAAATTACTGGACAAATTTTTCAAATATATTTCAATCTCTATGTATACAGAAGAATTAGCATGCATACTAGAAATTCACAATATTGAAAGCACCCGTCACAAGAATTATTCAAATAACCATTCGATAGTCATGATGAAGATAGGAAAGAAAAGAAAAGCATAATAAATTGTGCAAATAATCACAAGCATCTTCCTGGACTTTGATGGTAATCATTACGTCCAAGAAGATTGTGAGAGGAATTTCTCCTTCTGAAACCTTCTCTTCTCCAAAATCCTTTTGCTCCTCCAAAATTTGCAGTCCTTCAAAAATGAACACTCAATTGGTGATAAGAAGTTCTCTCCTAAAAGCAAGGTAGTAATTGTGTGAACACCTGAGGGGACTCCTTGCTCACCAAACTTTAACTCTTATTATCTTTTCATTATCTTTTTCCTGCATGTTTATTAAATTATAAAATAACATTGTTTAATTTTCACTTGGCTTCTCTTTTCAATTAACTTATTAAATTTTAATCTCATGCACACTTTACGCAATCTTAAAACTTTTAATAAATTAATATCTTTTAAATTCTTAATTTACTTTCAAATGTTTGATTAATAAAATATTTATTAACTTAAATAATAATAGTATTTAGCATTTATTTAAAAATGAACTCTAAATATATTTTTATTAAATTAAATAAATATTATCACATTCTAAAAATTAAACTTATAATTTTTTTCTTTAAATTTAATTCTTTTCATTTAATTAATTGCCCAATTAATTATATATAATTAAATATTAAAATTATCATAATAATTTTCCATTAAATTAACTCATTAATTAAATCTTTTAATCTGACTTAATAAATAGAAAAAATACCAAAGACTCATAAATTAAAATACGAAAACCCATCATAGAAAAACACATACAAGATCAAACTAAAGGGTTATAATCATGAATCAATGTCATTCAACACATTCAGAAAGTAAACAACTCATATACTTGTCCTAATTTTCTAGGACGAATGACTTAAGGGCCCGTTTCATGAGCGGAATAGGAATACATATTCCAAAAATTGTGAATTCTTTGTTTGGATGCATCAAAACGGGACTGGAATACGAAGAAAAAATGGAATACGTATTCTATTTTTGGCCCAAAAATGGGGTTTTGCAATTCCACCAAAATAGGTAGTATTGGAATACGTATTCCTATTCCATTTTTTTTAATTTTAGAAAACATAAATTTTTGGGTCCACGAATTTCCATCAAATATTCGCTGAACCAAATGGAGAATAGGAATAATTTCTATTCCAAAATATGTATTTCGAAATACGTATTCCAGAATACGTATTCCTATTCTGCTCACCAAACGGGCCCTAAAGGTTTAGGATTTGGACTTAGGAATTTATCTCCCCTCTCTTACCATTGAGATAATGTGATAGGTATGTTCATCCTAGCAATTTAGGGAAGTTGATACTCGATACCTATAATCTACATAAAATCCATGCATGTACAAACACTTATATACTAAGCTAAATAGGCAATGGCAGGAAGCGGTGCATCATGTAGATCTCGACTAGCGGGTGACTATGACTACCTTCTTTAACCATATCAGAAATGCCATACATAAAGAAAATTTACATGCACATCATACAAATGTAGTATGGGGTAAGTATCCATAAGAAAACACATATGATAATCTATCTAACTAATCATCATCAATAACTAAAAACACTATAATAATCATCATCTATACATGAAGTATAGAGTACCAAGTAATGTCATCATAAATCAACTGAATATGAAACAATATCTGATAATCTCAAAATAATGCTGCTAATAATCAAGCATAAAAATGGCCTAAATGAGTTTGGCAATAATAGCAAGATGTAAACTAGGGGCAGACACTACATGTACCAATTGAGAGCTATTAGAAGTTACCAAGGGTTAATTCTGTAGTCTTTTGTAGTTGCTTTCCATTGTACCTATTTCTATCAGGAGTTATTGGGAGATATTTGGAGCCATATAAATTTGTTGGTACTTCATCTTTTTGCTCAACAACCTCATCTTTTTCATCAATAGTGGGCACTTTACTTAAAGTTCTTGAAAATTTATCAACTAAGTCATCCCATGACTAATTTTCAATGAACTTCACCTCTCTTTAAATGATGATATTCTTGGTGATTGGTTTATACAATATTCATGCCTTTGATTATGAACTATAAATAGTGAAGACTCACTTCACACCCTTATCATCCAACTTTTTTCTTTCCTCCATTTTCATGTGTGCATATGTTACACACCCAAACACCCTCAAATGTTTAACTATCCATCTATATTTTGAGAATATCTCAAGATGAATCTTGTCAAAAATTTCCCTTATTAGACACCTATTTATCAAATATATAGCTATTTCTATAGACTCTCCGCACTCTTCACTCAAAATTACCTTTCTTTTCATATTTCTTCTTTCCATCTAAACAATGGTTTTAATTCCCTCTTAGCATCTCCATCTTTTTGTCCAGTATAGCTTCTTGTAAGCTTCTTCTTGATGTCATTTTTTCTTGAAAAAATTTACAAAATAATTGGAAGTACATTCTCCCCTCCTATATTTGAGCTTAGGAATTTAACATAATGTCTACTTTCATTTTTATCATCGGCTTCCCAAATAGAAGTGTTTTTCATAGGGTCAACTAAATCAATATGCACCAACTGTAATGGTGTTCTTTTCCTTTTAGGATTGCCATTACTAAATGGAACTCTATGATTCTTACCAAAAATAAAATCTTCACACTTCCTACATAACTCTAAAATGTTTGTAAAACCATTGACAATTCTTTTATTGGACAATAAATTCAAAGTCACATGATAAAAATTCCATACTTGACATGCCATAGCTTGAAGGAATCTTTAATCATACTCTCTAAAGTTGATAGTTATTGTACTATTGTATATGCATTATTGGGAAGTGTGATGATGTATTGAGTGGACAAACATGCCTCTATCCCCAAAGGAAACATCAATTTCTTTGTCATTTGAACTTCTATAGCTATTTTTTTACTCCCATCTTTCTAATGAAAGACACATTTGTTATTTTTCATCTACACTTTGTAACCATTTTGTATGTTTTGTCCAACACTCTTCAAATTATGCTTCATACTAAGGGTAAAATAAAATTTTTGTTTCTTATTCATCTTAGATTTCTTTGTGAAGATCATGATAGACCCATTTCCCATAAAATGAATGGTTATATTGTTCCTCATTCAAATTTTAGTCTTCAAAATTTTATCAATAAAGGAAAATAAACTTGTATTACCTCTCATGAGGTTGTTGAAAATGTTGTCCAAATACCACACCTTAGGGTTTTCTTCTTCATCAATGTTGCATATGATGAAGGTTGTGCTATTATTTTTTTCACCCACATTTAGATTAGGAACATTATCACTTTTCCTTCACTAATCACTTTCCTTTTTTGAGTATTAACTTTCATAATGCTCATTTTTTGGCAATAATAACACTGTCCATTTCCCTTATTAGAGATCATTTTCTTGTAACCTCCCTTGGAGATATTTTAAAGATTCTCTCTGCCTCTTGGCTACCTACTCCTCCTAATATTTCTCTTCCTTCACTTCTTTTCCTAGGGTTAACATGAGCTCTATCTCTAGAGCTATTTTGTCCTCTCCTCACCTCTTGCATTGGATTAAGCTTTAAAGACTTTCTCTTGGGAAGATGTTATAGAACTATTTATATGTTCCTAATGTTTTTGAGGAGAATTGATAAAACAATCCATAGTTAATGTCGAGAAGTCCCTTACCTCTTTAATTATAATCATAAGAGTACCAAAATTTGAGGGATTTAAAAAAAAAAAATTCTCCAATATGTTCTGATCCTCTTATTCCTCTTGAATTGACTTCAATAAATTTATCAAACAAAATAATCTTAAGACAAAATTTGAAATAGACTCAAGTTCTTTCATGAAAAGATTCTCAAACTCTCTTGAAGAATTTATCTAGCTTCACCACATGGATTTTATCAATCTATTTAAAATTAATTTAGAGAATGTCCCATGCTTCCTTTGAATATCTTGTTTGTTCTATTTTGGGAAAACATACCTCTATTATTGTTGCATCATTAAAGATTAGTATTTTTTATTTCTTTCCTCCTTAACTCCTTCAACTAGGTCTTTTGATTATTTGTATGGGCAACATAATTAGTTAGGTCTATTAAGTGGAAAAATAAAGTGACAAAAAAACTCCCAAAAATCATTTATAACCATATTGGTTTCCATCTTACTTTCATAAGTATCATAGTTTTTCCATTAAAGGGTGTTAGTTGTTGCTAGTTCTTTCCTTTAACTCTAGCCATGTCTCCTACACAAAAAAATTCAATAAAAAAAAGTACCCAAACTAAAAATGAGTTATGGATAAACAACTCTAATACTATGTTTGTGGATATAAAATCTTCAAATATGGACAAACAAACATGAGAATCAAACAAATGGAGAAAATGACAAATCACTAGACGTATGCAAGATTCTTTTTTTCTTTTTTTTTAGTTAAATCTAAAAAAAAGTTACACATATAAATATGAAAACTCCAAACTTAAAAAATAAAATAAAACTTCTACTATTGTTCTCAAATTAAACTTTCCACAATATGGGACTGCATAAAACTAGTTGGAGCTTATCAGGGCTCTCACAAACTACCAAAAAAATCATTGCTTGTCTCGAAAAATGCATTGTTTCCACTATCAAAAAACTCTTAATCACACAGAGAATAAGATCAAAAAAACAATCTTGTTTTTGCTACTCACAATCTAACTTGAGGAAGAATAAAATTATTATTTTTCTTTATCTATTTGCTATCCACAAATCTTTCCCCCAAAATTTCAAATTCAAAATCATCAACCAACATTAAATTTATAAATGGTTACTACTGCATTTGTTTAGAGATTTTATGAGCTAGCTAGGGACTACATTCACCAAAGAAAAATAATATTTACTCAATCTTTTGACTACTAGAAATTATTGATAGGTAGGTGGGCGTCAATGGCATAGGGAGAACCAAATTTTATTTAAGAATTATAACAAATAAGCTTGTTTATAGAGGAATAGTTTCCCACTAAAATATGTGAAAAAAATAGGAAAATAAGAAAAGAACTAATTGTAGAGATACAAGTATATAATACCTTTTTTGTGAATATGTTCACCTCTTTAAAGTTTTCCATTCAAAACCATTCAAAAACCAAGAGAAAATGTTAGTTTCTTATCTTTTCTATTGTTTGAAATAAGTGTCACATTCCTCTAATTTGTGTTTCGATATTTTTCAATAATTTTTTAGTGGAAGGTCATAAATTAATGATAAAAATTAATGAGCAACTTAAAAAATTAACTATATTAATAAAAGGACACTCTAGTCTTATGAAATACATGGTAGCCTATACAATAGAGGCAACATATTTATTGAAAACCCCAACCTTGAAAAAAATAGTAGAACTTCAAAATATAGATAAAAGATAAATCTTATTAAATCAAGTAAAATTATCTAGATACTCTAACCTTCCTAGGTAGGTATTCTTTTTTTTCAACATAAACTATTATCTAAATAAAACTAAAGCTAAAATGCTGACTATCGAATAAACCTCTATGTCTAGGATAATTTTCTTACATCTACCTTGGTGAGTATATCTTCTATCATATCTTGAGAATTTATGTTATGCAACTCAAATTCCTTATTCTACACTAATTATTGCCTCTTCTATGATATACACAAATATTTTGTAAGTTGAGTGTGTTTATAGAATCTCATAAAACTAAAGTACTTCAACATCTTATATAAGGACCTTACAAAGCTAGAGAGCTTGTGTAACTTTTGAAGTGATTACCACATACTTTTCTTCTATGGATGATAGAGCAATAATACTTTGCTTTTTCAAGCTCCATGTTATAAAACTAGAACCCAAAACTAAAATAATTAAGAGATATAGTTTTGTGGTCATCTAAACTACCTCTCCAATTTGAATCACTAGATCTAAAAAGATTAAATAGATTAAATAATAGTAGTAATTATAAACATAATTCATTCTTACCTCACCATATTTCAATATTCTCTTTACTGCCTTCATGTGTATTTCTGATACTTTTTTTTATATACTTTGAAACTACTAAAAATGAATGCATAATGTTAGACATTATATGGTCTAAAGGAATTAATCTCTAATCTATACTACTATATGTTGTTTAATCATCAATTTTAGCACCATCATCTATAAATGACACAAATCCATGAGGACTTTGGGTGAGGTATGTATTCAATCAACCATATCAGATTTCTACAACATATTCTTTATATACTATACCTAAAAATAAAAATGTCATCCTTACTTTAATACAAAAATTATTCCAATAAAAAAATTGATGAGACCCAAATATTTTTGTCACAATTTCACAAATCATAGAAAATTTGAAATCATTTTCCATTTTAGAGCTACTACCCACTTGATTTTATTGAATATCATGATGTCATCCATATAACCAACTCACAAATTTGTTCAAAAAATTCTTCAAAATGTTATTTACCAATCTCATGAAAGTACTAGGTTCATTAGTTATACCAAAATAATAATAAAAACTATTTATATGGATCTTCAATTCTATTAAATCACTCATCCATTTAGGACCTTGGGACCTTCTCTGATTCTAAGTTGATGATATCCAATTTTCAAATTAATATTTCTTAAATACTTAGGTCTACTTAGAAAATACATATTTTCATATATCCTAGATAAGGGAAATCTATATTTTATAATTATCTTTTTTAATATCTCTAGAATCACTTGACATTATCCATTATACATTGTTTTTAGGTGCTTTAACTATAGGTAATGTACAAGGGCTCAAGATTTCTTTGATCAAACCTTTCTCAATTAATTATTAAACTTGTCTAATAATATCCTAATTTTCTATAGTTGTCAACCTATGTGGTGATTTACTAGGAAAACTAGCTTCATGTATTAGATCTATATAATGATTAATTGTTTAGATGGGGGCTAAACCATTAGGTATATTATCTAAAATGATATCTAGAAATTCTACTTAAAATGTTCAAATCTTATGTGCATTGTCTAATTCTTCCATCTTTACCATTATTTAGGGATCGAACGAAAAAAAATATTGTATCTTTATATGTCTTAGATAAAATGATTTCCTTCAACTGAACAAACTTTAACTATAATACAATGATTTTCCTCAAGCTTTTCTATCAAAGGCATTAGGACTTGTATTTTTCCATCAAGCAAGATAGTGTATTGATTAAATAAAATATCATGTAAATCATGTTCGTCATACTACCAAGGTCTTTGCAATCATATGTGACAAAAATCCATAGGCATGATATCACACAAAAGTTCATCATAGTAATTACCAATTTTGAATTTCACAAAGCATTGTTTCATTCACCAATAATTTATGTTCATCATTTATCCAAGTGATGTGATATGGTTTTAGGTTTTTGATTAACTAAAACAGGTTTTAAAGGGATCCTAAAACCCAAATTTTTTTACAACATATCAAATATAGAAATATTCTAAAAAGTCTAGCATCAGCAAAATTTCTTAACAAAAGCCAACCCAAAACAATAGGCCTAGGGCTAGAAAACAAAAAACTAGCTAAACTAGAACAAGGAAAAACTAGCCACACAAGGAAACAACAAGACAAAAAAAGAGCACTAACTATCAACTCTCTCGATGAAGAACCTGTAGGGTCTCTACAACTTCATCAGTCTTCTTGTTGTCTATATCCTCCTAGTCCTAGTTCTAAGCCTCCACCTAGTCCCTGGTATCTCTTAGATCATCCTCTGCCTGCCCAGTTTCTAGGCTAGTCTTCTCCATCTTATCCCCATCTAATCTAGCACTAATCAGTGATTCACCTAGGCTGTTAATGTTCTCATTCAGAGCATTCAAAGTGGTGATAACCTAATTTGCCAAGTTCTGATGAAAGAACTCCATCCTTTGGACTCTTGGTGATTCTTTCGTCTTAGCCTGCCCTGTGTTCCTGGGCATTGAAGAGCAATTGGCTTCCATCTTGTCTTCTATCCTCTTCATTGTGCCCCTAGTCTTGACCGATATTTTTGTTTCCTTCCTGGCTTCTTCTCCCCTTAAGTTCTTCAATTTCATGAAATAACCATTTGATAGACCAAAAATTGTCTATCATGTTGTTCTTTGCATTGTTACCTAAGTAATTTTAATTTTGAAACCAATTGTTTTGATGCCAAATTATCAGAACTAGTAGTCTAAAAAATTCTCTTATAACATTCTCTTGTGATCATACATCTAGTTTTGAAAAGATTTTTCCTCATAATAGACCCATGTATCTCATTAGTTTCTTACTCAAGGCTCTTTTGATTGTCAATTTTTCTTCATGCTTAGGTTCATTAGGTGAATTTATAGCTTCTTCCTAAACTAAAGAATTTATGCTAATATTTCCTATGTTCTTACTAGAAAATGAATACTTAAAATATCCATTTCATTATTTGTGACATTTCAAATATGTTCCCTTAAAACAATAATAATTGTCTTGTTTTCCATTAATATTATTCCTAGAGTAAATAGTATAATTACCTTTAGCATGATTACCTCCTCTACTACCAGTGCTATTTTATTTCCATTCATTTTTTCCCCTTTCTTTTGCTACATTTCCATATTTTTCACTCTCCCCATAAAATCTACCTTAGCCTATTTTTAAATCTTTCTTTTTTCCCTCTCTATATCTATTCATGCCTCTTTTCCAAGTTTTCTTTAGCTCTTAGGCCATACTTGTATACTTCCTCCATAATTTCCATTTTTGAAAAACTAATTTCATCCTCAAGTTCATCCTCAACCCATTTGGTACCTAAAAACCTTCTCAAGTTCATCAATAATATATCTAGGATATGATATTAAACTTGTAGGTTTCTTTAGTAAAATTCTCCAAAGTCATGTCATTTTGACTCAAATTTTGCATATTTTCCAACAAGTTAATCTAATCATCAGCAATAGGAATTTATTCTTCAACTAAACAACCATCTTAACCCAAGTTTTGATCTTTTCCTTTCCTTTCCTTTGTTGACTAGCCTACAAATGTTCTTGCCAAAGTGATGCAAGGACACGGTATATTCATGAATAAACACTCAAGCTTAAAGACACAACAAGTCCTAATTAGAATTATACATTGAAGCAATATAAATATAACATGAAACAATGGGAACACGATCCATATAAGGCTATGAAATTTGTAGCCATGCTGATGTAATAAATAAAAGAAATCTATCAAATGCTCTACTGCGAGGCATTCCAAGTTTCCTCCTTATATAATGAATTCATGAAGTTAAAATTCCAATTCACATCATATCATGCTTCTCAATATCATCATCTTCTCTTGTCTTCTCTTCTCCTTTCTTCTCTCTAACTAATATTTTTATATAGCTAGCTAAGCTATAAGTTGGTTAGTCAAGTGCTTAATTACATTATAAGTCCAACCTAGTAAGAGTAAACTAAGACAAATGCTAAATGAAACATAAAGCATTGCAAACTCAAAGGAGGATCAATACCTATTCAATGAGTCAACTCTTAATTTTTCAAAATGTCATGTTAATGTAATAAACCACACCAAATGAAACACCACACCTCACTAAAAGGAAAAGATAGGAAAACAAGGGCCACAAAGAATGATTTATAACTCAAGAAATACAAATGATTAAGACCTACATACTTAAGAAGGATCAGGGATAGGTCCTCATCATTAGTTTAACCACACATAATATGACACTAAAAGTAGCAATGACTACTTCATGAGCAATAGACTAGTACAAGAAACAAGAAATATTTTTGGTTGATCCAAGACTGTTGAAAGACCTAAGATGCTCCTACATCAAACACCTTAGGTTAATGAAGAACTTATGTACACATCAGGCACTACTCATGTTCTAACCTAAAAGATAAATAAAAAACCCAACTTGTCTAATCCAATAACTATCTTGAACTAGTTTGTCTTTCCATTGAACTAGATATTCTATGTAGTCCCTTCCTCTAGTACTTTTTCTTACTCTGCCACTCATAATCTCTTCTAACCTTCTTTCTTCTTTCTAGGATAATTTGGGTTTTTTTCATTCTTATCTTCTAATTTGTAGTACTCATAGATATCCTTAATGTTCAATATAGTTGATATCCATATCTTTTGGTAATTCCACTTCATAGAAATTTCCACCATCAAACTTATTCAAAATCTTACAAGGTCCAAAATTCTTAATTTTTAGCTTACTATAGGTAACAACTAGAAATCTATTCTTCTTAAAGTGAATCATAAGCTCATCACCAACTAAAAATATTTGTGCCACTTTCTTTTATCATCTTTTGTTTATATTTTTGATACTATCTTCAAAATTTCTTTTAACTTCCTCATGCAAAATCTTTATGAAAATTGCAAAGTCCTCATCTTTAGCACTCCTTATTATCTTTGTAGGAAGTTTTCTCAACTTTTTGATTCCTTTAAGATGAAATCTATCAACAATCTCAAAAGGTTTACTCTTAGTGGTTCTATTCAGAGAATTGTTGTATGAAAACTCTGTTTGTTCCAAGCTTAAATCCCAATTAGCAAGTTTATCTCCAACTAAACATGTTAGTAAGTTACCCAAGCTTTTGTTCACTACTTCAATTTGGAAATCTATTTGATGGTGAAATGTAGAACTAAACTTCAACTCTATATTTATCTTTTTCCAAAGTATTCTCCAAAAATAACTAGTAAACTTAGTCTCTCTATCAGAAATAATAGTCTTAGGAAAACCATGTAATATTACTACTTCCTTGAAAAATAACTTAGCTACATGCAGTGCATTAGAGATATTCTTACAAGGTATTAAATGTGCCATTAAAAAAAAATTTCAACCACTATCATAATAGAATCATTGTCTCTCTGAGTTCTAGGCAATCTAAGAATAAAATCCATACTCAAATCTTCCCAAGGTCTATCAGGTTGAAAACTAAAGGTGAATACAATCCCACATTCTGGCTAGTTCCTTTTGCTACTTGACAAATTATGCAACCTCTAATCATTCACTGCATATAACTATAAATCTATGGCCAAAAGATCTCTTGGAAATCAGTGTAATAATCTTATCAATCCAAAAGAATTTAGAAAGGACACCACTATGTTTCACTTTTATTATGGTCTCTCTCATAGATCCTCTAGGTATGTATAATTGAGTTCCTCTGAAAAACATATTCTCTTGAATTAAATAATCAGCTCCCACTTATCACCCACTATCTATTCCTTACAAAATTTTCAAGGTTCTTCAAAGTATAGATCAGTCTCAAAAGGCTTCAAGTCATTAATACCATAAACCTCAAATCTCATCTCTACCAAAAAATCTCTTCTTTGGCGCAATGCATCAACAACTTTTTTTAACTTTCCAATCTTATGGTTCAATGAAAAGGAAAAATTCTACAAAAACTCAACCCACTTCATACGTCTTTGATTCAACTTATTCTAACTTCCCAAATACCATAAAGCTTTATAGACAATGTATCCCTAGACATTAGATAATGTCCCTACTTTTTCAAATATTTAATGATAGCATAGAATTCCCAATCATAAACTTAATATTTCCTCTTAGAATATTTAAATTTCTCACTATAGAAAGCTACAATTCTTCCTTCTTGACCAAAAATAAATTCAATTGCACATCCACTAGCATTAAATTCAACTTGAATAATATTAATGAAATTAGGCAAGTCAAGCATAGGCAATTCCATAGTCTTTTGCTTCAATGTTTCAAAACTCTTTTGTGCTCCATGTGTCCATTTTAAATCTCTTCTATCTCCTCTAATGGTCTTAGCCATAGAATTAAAAATAGAACTAAAATTCATAATAAACTTTCTATATAGATTTTCCAATCCATGAAATGATCTTACCTCTCCAATATTCTCAGGTGTAGATTAGCAAAGAATTACTCTCACCTTTTTAGGATCTATCTTCAAACCATCAACTAAAATCACAAAACCAAGTTACACAATCTCCTCTTTGATAAAGGAACATTTCTTCAAGTTAATCAATAAATTTTCCTATTTCAATCTCTATAATACTTGTCTAATATGTTC
This sequence comes from Cupressus sempervirens, assembly GCA_028749045.1. Lineage (NCBI taxonomy): Eukaryota > Viridiplantae > Streptophyta > Pinopsida > Cupressales > Cupressaceae > Cupressus > Cupressus sempervirens. Next base: position 177,449,841 of record CM053783.1, on the reverse strand, counting down.
AAGGTGATCTTTTTTACTTTTGTTGAATATCAAAATGTCAGCAAGGTATACAATCAAAAACTTACCCAAGAAAATTTTTAAAACTTCATTCATTAGCCTCATGAAAGTCCTAGGTGCATTATCTAGACCAAAGGGTATAACCAATGATTCATACAAAAATTCATTAGTATTAAAAGAAGTCTTCCATTCAACATCTTCTCTAATTTTTATTGGGTGATATGTACTTTTCAAATCAATCTTTGTAAACTATTTTGCTCTACTCAAACTATACATTATGTCATCCATCCGAGGCAAAGGAAATCTTTATCACTGTTATGTTTTTTGTAGCTCTAGAATTAGTGGACATTCTCCATTCTCCATTTTTTATAGGTGCCAATACTATAGGTACAATACATGGACTCAAAATTTATTTGATCAATCATTTCTCCAATGATTCCTACACTTGTCCATTTAGCTCAATCTTCTCATCAGGTGATAACCTATATGGTTATTTATTATGAAAACTAGATCCACGTATCAACTCCATATATTGACTTAGACTTTTGATAAGAGGAAAACCATTAGGTACATTATCTAAAATGATGTCATGAAATTTTGTCAACAAACGTTCAATCTCAGGTGCATGTTCTAATTCATCTTGTTTCTCAATTTTTCTTGGAATCAAAGCAAAGAAAATTTTTTGTTCTTTCATCTCTCTTGCAAAATTATTACCTTCAACTAAGCATATGTTGGTATTAGAATTGTTTTGAAATTTGAGTGTCAACACATGTAACCACTTTTTACATTGAAGTCGAGTACACTATGTATGTTGAGCTACAGTATGTGTTGAGCTAGAATTCCAACAGGTGATGAGTGACTTCAGGTGCCGAGCATTATATAGGTGCCAAGTGATATATAGGTTCTGAGTCATAGTTGATGCTGAGAAATTTAGAACACTTCATATGCCAAGTGAGCTAGAGTCATACATGTGTCGAGCAAGACAAAATGCAATAGGTGCTAAGAAAAGTAGGATAGTATATGTGCTGAGTAACACAGAATCAACACAGGAGTTTGTGCCCTCACAAACTCAGATGTAAACCATTTTTGGAGCTGACATAGAAGGATTTCAAAGGATAACAAGGATAAGAATGATTTTTTTACATTTCCTATGCAATCAACATGCAACCAGTTAGAAAAATGGATAAGGCATGCAACTAATGAGAAAAATGCAAGGAATGAGTAGGAATTCAAGATTCAATATAGATTATAGATCCATAACTAACCCTAAGTCTATGAAGTCTTTATAAGAAGGCTTAGACCCCATGATTTTATGTTGCTTAAGAGAAGTCAAGGAAGTTGCTAAGTAGTTAAGCAAAATTGCAGAATAGGGCAAACAACAGGAGCATCACAAACTTAGTGAATTGAGCAGCAATTACATATCTAGTTTTTCAAAATAATACAATGCATACAAACAGATATTAGATCAAGCAAGGATCACATTAGGATGAGCATATCAAGAGCCTGAAATCAGAAATTGAAGATTGTAAGAAATTAGATCAAAGGTTTCTAATACTCTCTAGCAATTGTATTAGATAGTGAAAGCCCTATGTTGATAGGTTAGCTTAACAACTATTTTGTAGATCCTTTGAAGAGGTGATTAAATCCTTTGATAGGGTTAAACTTCATGTTAAGTGTTTGTAAACCATTTAACTAGGTCACTATTGACATAGTGTAAAGCCTTTAATAGGGTAGGCCTTTCATGGGGCAAACCATCATAAGTGGTCAAACAATTATTATTGCAGTGACTTTTGTGGGTATCATGCCCACCCCAATCTTACCTTCTTATTTCTAGAGGGTTTATGGGTTATTAAATATGGTGTTATGTGTGTTGATGCATGTGTTTACTTTATTTTTATTTAATATGTTTAAATGCATGCAATTTACTTTTAGTTATTTGTTTTAAAGGAGTTGAAAAGGTTAAAGTGTGTTACTTCTGATTCACCCCCCCCCCCCCCCCCCCCCCCCCCGCCCAAACCCCTCTCAGAAGTACTCTTCCCATTTTAATATTCCAACAATTGGTATCAAAGCTAAGGTTCTCATAGGGAAAATTCTAACAATTTAGAGAAAAGATCTGAAAATGGAAGTCTTCAAACTTGGGAAGATCATAGACAATCGGGTGATTGATGTGCACCTCACTCTACACAAGTTGGAGGAAGCTAGAGAGGAACTGAGAAAGTCCTTAAAAAGAAGGAAGGATATAGTCATAGGTGAAAATGACATACACTACAAGGAGATTGATACCACACAAGTATTTTCCAATGGAGATTCCAAGGAATTTGATGCATCAATAGTTGAATTGATGGAGAAAAATAGAGCTTAAGTTGAATAAATCAGAATACTCAAGCTTGAACAAGAGTTACAAGCCATAATGCTTTGTGAAGTGACTAAACAAAATAAGAAATCCATTGAAGACAAAGCCATGATAGAATATGATAAGAGAAATCTTACCAATAGACTAGACGAGAAGATAATTGAGTTTGAAGAATCTCAAACATGTAGGTAGACAACTTAAGCCAGATGATGACTGCTCATCATGAATTGAACATGAAGGAAATTGAGATTTCTACCTTGAGAATGCAAGAACTAAAAAGAGAGAAGGAGATAGTAGAAAGCTTTCACAAACCTAATGTGGCTATCAAGTACTTTGACCAACTACTAAAATCACCAAGGGCTATTATTGATACTTCAGGACTTGGTTACACCAGCACTGAGCAAGGAGAATCATCCAAGACTATAGAAGAAAGAAGTAACAAAGGTAAGAACACTAAGCCTTTTTGTCATTTTTGTGGTAAAATGGGATATACCTCTAATGTATGTAAGAGCAATAATGGTCATCAGCATGATAAGCCTAAAAATGCAAGCTTTTGTCACAAGTGCAAAAAGCAAGGACATCAAACACATGAATGTAGAACCAAGACCATGAGGACACAAAGATTTGAGGGTCACTACTACAAATACAAAAGTTATGGACACAGAGCATTTGAATGTAGATAAAAGCCTACGAGGACACCTAATTAGCCTAAAAAGAGAAACAACCATGGTCATCACCACAAGTGGGATTACAATACCAAGTATAGCTATCTTTATTATTAGGAGTATGGACACATTCCTAAAAATTGCATCAGGACACATTTCAGAGGGAATTATAGCAAATGGTTAAGTCAGACCACATGTTTTAGTTGCTTGAAGACTGGTCATATTAGTAGGAATTTCCCAACAAAGTCAAAAGCACCGAAGACAGAAGTCAACAAAGGAAAAGAGAAGGTTGATGTTGAACAAATAAGAGAGAAAATGAACAAGACTTGGAAGAAGAAAGATGAGTGTAGCACATCAAATGGAGCGATCACTTCACCCAAGAGGTCAAGTGATCACATCTTATCCAACTAAGCAAGAATAGGTGTATGGGACTGTGATGTAGGAGCATCTTGCATAGAAAAATTATTGGAAAAAAAAAAAAAATTGGAAAAAAAAAATTGTGGAGGAGAGAGAAAGTGACGAAAATTAGAGGAGAAATAATAATAATAAAATAAAAAGGGGAAAAAGGAGAAAAAAAGAGAAAAGGAGAAATTTCTATTTTCGAGGTGCATAGGTGGCATAATAGAAAAAATAAAATAAAAATGGTTGTCATTCCATTATCGAGGTGTGTGGGTAGAATTCTAGAAAGTTATGAATATTGTAGAAGGTTATGGAAGTTGTAGAAGGTTGTGGATAAGTCATGTATTGGGTGGTAAGTGCCTATTTAAGCAAGGCATATGAGCATTTCTAATCAAGCTTGAGGAGTAGAAGCTTGAGAAGTGAAAGCTCAAGAAGGAGCTCAAGAAGTAGATGTTGTGGAAGGTGAAGCTTTGGAAGGAAAAGCTTCAAGGTGAGAACGTTTGAAGGTGTGAAAGAGAAGGAGGAAGTGAAGAGTGAGTTTTCCTAAGTCTGTGAATAGAGACCCGAATGTGAGGCAGTTTACAGTAGGATTGTGATGGAGTTGTGAGTGTGTAGACAGAGCCCCGAATGTGAGGCAGTTTACACTTGGATCTTGGATAAAATTGAGAAGAGCTAGTGGCTGCAGTTTAGAAACAAGGAGGTTGCTTGGTGGCTTGCGAGCACAAGTTGAGATCTCAGAGGTTTCTACCAGAGTGTGGATCTGGGCTAGCTTGGGTTTGGATTGGATCTTGAGATATCTTGTTGCATTCTTTGTCATGAGGGTGTTGTGGCCCTTTGTCAGTGGTATCAGAGCGTATCGACATCAAGTGGTATCAGAGCCATACCTTCATTAGACTAGTATACAAAGTTATATCATACATCAGTCCCAAGACAAAGAAATGAGCATGAGCAAAGATGCCAAGTCAAAACTTGAAGTTTTTGCAAATACTATCTAACTGTTCTCAGATGCTAGTAAAGCTCCAATCAATGCCAAGTTGCTAATAGCAACCATGTTGATACTTGATGCTGACTGAAGTGGAAATCTAGTGGATGCCAAGAAAATGGAATACAATGGGAGCTAAGTCATGTTAAAACCTTCAAGTTTCAAGTTTACAACTATATGCACTAAGCATTTAATGCTAGGTTTTGAAAGGTATAAGGTCAAATTTTGATTATTTTTATGCCATTCAAGCATAGAGCAAAGATGAGAAGAGTGTAGAAGTGATCATACAACAACCTTGAAGCCATTTGCATCAATCTCAATAGCAATTCAACATATATTTTGATGATCTAAGGTATTTATCAAGTGTTGAGCTATGAAGTATTAAAGTTTTTAATATATTAAAACCCTAGTTCAGTATAATGGCTTCTAGTTCAAGAAACCCCAAAGGAAAGGAAGGTCATGTGGTCTAGCTAGTTAGTAATGAGGTAAAACAACTCGAGTTTAGGCTAATCCCTAAAGTTGCCTACAAAAACAATCCTACTGGCACATTGTCCATTATTCCACCAAAAGTTGTCATGGTACAAGATGTGAGGAAGTGTTATAATTGCAAAATAGGAGTAGTAGGTGATCTTGAGATATTCCAAGCCTATGAAAAACTATATGAAAACAAAATTCTAAAGGATGAGTTCCAAATAGTTGAGAAAAATGGCTTGACCAATGCCCTAGTTTACCCTATAGGTTTCAAAATAGAATGGATAGAGATTGTCCTCAGTAGAATTTACAATGGATGTTTGTGGTTAGAACTAGGACCAATTAAGATTACCAAAAGAATAGTACATAGGGTTACAAGTTTCCCAACCCTAGATCAGCCTAAAACCCTAAGAAGTGATTCAAAAGAGATCATTGAAAGGAATACAAGAGCCAAATAGAATAAGAAGGGTATAACTATTGACATTGTAACTAATCCTCTTCTAGATTTTGCAGTGAGAGTGATTTCTCACAAATTCTACCAATCTAGTAGATTGAACAATGTTCCATGTATAGCTATTGATGTAGCCTACAAACTTGTGAAGAAAGATCATACATATGATTTGGTAGATCTAATGTTGCAGCAAATAAATGAAAACCTAGGAGCAATAAGGAGATGAAAAGGTGCTCAATGCAAGTTTGGTTAAGTTCTTATGTGCATATTCCTCTATGTTATGAAAGAGTTTACTTCTATTAGAAAGGTGAATTGGAACCCAAGCAAAACTGCAATCACACAAATCAATAAGTTCATTAATCAGATGGGTGATAATTTTGAGGCCCAAATGACAAGTTCTTTTGAGGATTTAAGAAATCTATGAAGCAAAGGGTGAGAATACTAGTTTCCCTAGTGGAAAAACACATCACTAAGATATTTTTTTGGTTGACATCGAGAACACCTATATCTAGGAAGTAATTCCAAGAGTAAGATGGCTAAGGCCATTGGGATATGAACTTGATATAGATGAAGCCTCAGCAGAAATCATAACATTTCTTGTAGAAGAGATAGATAAGGACACTCCTCATTTTGGCGCATATTATGTTGTAAAATCCAAAGTTGAAACATTATTGAAGACAACCTCTGTTGTTAAAAGGAAAGATAAATTAGTAAAGAAGATAAAGAAGAAATTTGGTGAAAATATTGAAGGAGAAGCAGGTGCTAAAGAAGAAGAAGAAGAAGAGCAAGAGCAAGGCCCAATGGAGTTGACACAAGGCTTAGGAGAAGACAAGGAGGAAGGTGTCAAGGAAGAAGAAGCCAAGGAAGCACCTACATAAGCTGAGCAAAAGAAAAGAAAGGCTAAAACTCAACTTCTAACTCAGTCTAAACCCAAGAAGGTTACTAAGCCTTCACAACCCAAGCCTGCACTAGCAACAAGAGCTCACACAAGAGCATCCACACAAAAGGAAAAAGAGGAAAAAAAATAGAAGAAGAAGGCTACTTAACAACCAGATGAATTACCAAAGAAAAGGAAAAATTATGTGGCACAACTATATACTCATGATGAGGAAAGAAAAAAATTAGAGGATATCAGCCAATTTAGAGTAGTAAGTCATCCTCCCAAATCTGCTTTAGACAAAATTTGTGAAAATATTAGGAATGAAAATTTGAATGATTTGAAAAACATTGATTTCAATAAGATAAGTAAAGAAGAGAAAAATAAAATAGAGGAATCTATGTATGCCATGATGGTTGAATTCAAAAACACACCTCTAGAACTAGACAATACCATGCCTAGAGAGCTATATGAGATAATTGAAAACAAATGGCACTATTGTGTAAAAATGGAAAAGGAGATCAGAGAATCTACCTTAGGACAAGTGATGCTTGACCTGATAAGAGGTCAAATAACAAAGGCTAATAAGAAACATGGTGGTAAATTTACACCTAAATATAGATCCTTCAACATCCTACAAAATAAGATTTAGGATGTAGCGAATAAATCCACACAACTGTGGAAGATAATCTACAAGATAACTGATAACAAGGATGAGGAAGAAAATAAGGTAAAGGCCAGTACCATGGAGAAGAGAGAGGAAAAGAAAGTGGAAGAGAAGGAAGAGAAAGGAGAAGAAGAAAAGAAAAAGGAAGAGGATAAAGAAACAAGAAAAGAACAAGAAAAGAAAGAGGATGAAGATAAGAAATATAAGGAGGACAAAGAAAAAGGTGAGGAGGAAGAAACATGAAAAGGAGAGATATGGCAATAGTTGAATAGCAACAAGAAGAGGAACAGAGTGTGCAAGGCACACAAATGTCACCTCCTAGCCCTCCTCATGTAACCATCACACCTACAGACACAATAACTATTAAGGACGTTCTTAACAATTCATCTCAAAACATCAATCCCCTAACTATAGAGGATCTGTCCAAGATACTTCATCAATCCACTCTACAAGCATAGTTATGCACAAATCCTATATTGGTAAGTTAGATGAGCTATAGAAGGTAGTAGCAGAACCAAAAAGAGACAAGGTGAAACCACAAGAACCACCTTTCACCTATACAGCAACTAGTACTAAAGTTTGAATGCTTCCACCACCTATAGTAGTAGGGAAGACCACACAGAAGCCGAGTGTAGAAGAAGGAAAGTTAGATGAGAAGGAGCAAGCCACTATACAGACATTGGTAGAACTATCAAAGATTGGCACTCCTATAAAAACCCTTCAGAAGCTAAGCACTAAAGCCATACCTTTGCAAATCTCCACACCAGGCTCAAGCTTAGCCAAGGTGGCTAGGGTACTTCACTATGGAGACCTTGAGTTATATGAAGACATTGTAATTGTTTCTTATGAATCCGAGATTATGACAATGGAGCAAATCACTGAAATGCAATAAATACTCAAAAAAGAGTATAAGCATAAGCAAGAACTACATGAGATTAAGGAAATCTTTATGAATGCCTTCAACTTGTAGTCACCAAATGAGTCAAAGACCATAATAGAAAAACTATCTGATATAGTTGACCAAGTGACTAGTGAAGACTAGGATACAAATATTAAACTTATGGAATGGTCTAAGAGGAAATTTCAAGGAAAGGTGAATGAGAAAATATCAAGTGGTATAGCACTTGAATAGATTGAATTGGCAAAGAAAATTGACAAGGTCAAAACTGTACTTGAGAACATTTTCTCATTGTACAAAAAGGTTGTGTGATTTTTCCAATTTCACACAAGAAACAAGTCAAAGGATAATGAGCTTGGAGATAAATCTAAAGATTTCTAGCATGCAATTGCCAAGGGATCCAACTCAAAGTGACAAGAATTTTTCAAAATCACTTCACACTCAAAGAGAATTAGTTGCACTTACAAGTGAAGAGGCCAATATAAAGGCCAAACTAATGTAGATTCAATCCTCCATAACCCCACATTTGGAGTTCCTCTACAAAGAACAAGTCTATTCTAAAATTGTCTTAAAGAAAGATCCAAATCTTTCTACATTAGATGGACTTGTACATCTTGCTTTAGAGACTACCATCTAGCATAAGTCACTAGACATTGCTTTAGAGAATTGGGATAAAGCTCTGAAAATGATAATGGAGGTAAACAACACATTTTTGGTGAAATATGGTATTACTCCTTGGAACCCTTTGACATAAGTGTCAAAAAGGGGGAGAAATAATAAAGGAGGTAGGGGGAGAAATAACAATAAGGAAGATATGGCTAAGGCAAAAAATAGAATACAAAGTTTTGATTACATTATTTTATAACAGTAAGGAAGATATGGCTAAGGCAAAGAATAGAATACTAAGTTTTAATTTTTTATTACATTCTTTCATTCATTATTTTGGAGAATAAAAGAAAGAATTGTAGATAGCTAAAAAGGGGGAGATAAGCCATAATGTGTAAATAATATTAGGGAGAAATAATGTTTTGTGGCAAATATGAAGAAAATATAGAAAAGACAGAAATCAACACACAGGTACAGATTGTAGAAATAGGGCAAAAGCAAAGAGTATTAGATACATCAAAATAAGAATTTTGGTTGCAAGAATGTTGAGGCACAATCAACTTAGGGGGAGTTATAAGGTATTTTGAATTTTTTTTGAAAATTTGTACATATGTAGAGCAGATTGGATAGGGTATTCATAAGGACAGATGAATAATGTTTAGTTAAGTGTTTTCGACACTCATGTCAAAGGGGGAGATTGTTGGTCTTAGAATTGTTTTGACATTTGAGTGTCAACACACTTAACCACATTTTAGATTGAAGCTATGTACACTATGTATGCTGAGCTATAATATGTGCTAAGCCAAAATTCCAATAGGTGTCGAGTGACTTTAGGTGTAAAGAATTATACAGGTGCTGAGTGATATATAGGTGTTGAGTCATAGTTGATGCTGAGAAAGTCAAAACACTTCATTTGTTGAGTGAGCTAGAGTCATACATGTGCCAAGAAAGATAGAATGCAATAGGTGTCAAGAAAACTAGGATAGTATATGTGTCAAACACCAGTAGTTCACTATGTGCTAAGTAACACAGAATCAAGATATGAGTTTGTACCCTCACAAACTCAGATGTAAATTTTTTTTAGGGCTGACATATGAGGATTTTGAAGGATAACAAGGATAAGAATGAATATTTTAAATTTCCTATGCAATCAGCATGCAACCAATCAAAAAAAATGGAGAAGACATGCAACCAATGAGAAAAATTCAAGGAATGAACAGGAATTCAAGATTCAATATGGATCATAGATCCATAGCTAACCCTAAGTCTACAAAGCTTTTATAAGAAGGCTTAGACCCCGCAATTTTATGTTGTTAAAGAGAAGTCAAGGAAGTTGCTGAGCAGTTAAGCAAAATTACAGAACAAGGTAAATAGCAGGGGCATCACAGAATTAGTTAATTGAGCAAAAATTACATATCTAGTTGTTCAAAATAGTACAAGGGATATGAATAGCTATTAGATCAAGCAAGGATCACATCAGAATGAGAAAATCAAGTACCTAAAATCAGCAATTGAAGATTGTAAGCAATCAGGTCAAAGGTTTCTAATACTCTCTAGCAATTGAATTAGATAGTGAAAACCCTATGTTGATAGGTTAGCTTAACAACTATTTTGTAGATCCTTTGAAGAGGTGGTTAAATCCTATAATAGGGTGACACTTCATGTAAAGTGTTTGTAAATCCTTTAACTAGGTCACTATTGACACAGTATAAAGCCTTTAACAGGGAATGCCTTTCACAAGGCAGACCATTAGAAGTGGTCAAAAAATTATTGTTGTACTAATTTTTTTGGGTATCATCCCCACCCCAGTTTTTACCTTCTTATTCCTAAAGGGTTTCTGGGTTATCAAATCTAGTGTTATATGTGTTGATTCATATGTTTACTTTATGTTTATTTAATATGTTTACATGCACATAGTTTACTTTCAGTTATTTTTTTTAAAGGAGTTGAAAAGGTTAAAGTGTGTTACTTCTGATACACCCCCACTAGAGGTACTCTTCCCATTTGAATATTTTAATAGCATACTCTAATTTTAGTACACAAACCATCATCAAAAGCTTTTCTATCATACTACCAAAGTCTACCCTTGAAATAATATGACAATAATCCATATGCATAATATAACACAAGACTTCATCATGACAATTTCCAATTTTAAATTTGGTCAGGCATTGCTCAATTGCAAGTAGTTTATTCTCCTTCTAGGTCCAAGAAACATGGTATGACTTAGGGTGTCTCAACCTTTGCAATTGTAATTTGTTAACTATCTCTTCAGATGCCAAGCTATTAAAAATTCCATTATTAATGATTACCTTACAATATTTTCCAGCAATCATATATTTGGTTTTGAATAAACTTATCATCAACATAGTTTCTTCATTCATTCCATTAGATGTTTCATCAACTTCTTCACAAGCCAAACTATTTCTTCAATTACATCCAACTTTCTTTCCATTAGTTCATTTAAAACCTCTATAACCTTCTTCTCCACTTTTGTAACAAGCACCCTTAAAGTAATTTTTTCTTCCCTTTTTCTATTATTTTTATTCCTCAAGTAACAAGTATGGTAACCTCTAGAGTAATTACATCTTTTAATAGAAGTTTCATCCTTCCATCATTTATCTTGCATTGTATTGTCATATTCACTACCTTCACCATAAGTTCTACTTCTACTTATCTGAAAGATAACACCTCTTCCTCTCTATCTTTGATCATGTCTCTTTGTTAATCTTTCTTCAACCTTTAAATAAAATTGATATGCTTCTTCCACACTATCCATCTTATCATAGTTGATCTCATCTTGAATTAATATTCCTATGTCATTCAGGTACCTAGCCACCTTTTCCACTTCATTGTTTACATGTCTAGATCTGATATCTAGTTTATAGAATTCCTCAATATATTCCTTCACACTTATGTCCTTTTCTCTCAAATTTTACATCTTCCTCAAAAAACTAACATGGTAGTCTGCAAGGAGAAACTTCTTCTTCATCTTTGGAAGCATTTTCATGCATGTCTTGATCTATTCCTTCCCTTTCTTTTGTGTACCAACTTGCAAATAATCCTACTAAAGACATGCATGATCTTTTAAGTTTATAACATTTATCTTAACCTTCTCACTATTAGGAGTACCTTCATACTCAAAATACTTTCTCATTTCAGAGATTCTATCCATACCATATTAGTCTCAAGTTTTCCATAATAGCAAGCAACTTGAACAATAGGTCTAGCTTTTCCCCTAGATAACACTCTCAGAACCCTTTTTTTATCTTGTTCAAGTTCAAGATAAGGATTAGGGTTAGGTATGACCTCTTCCTCATTGCTAACATCTTCAAGATTTACTCTTCTTTAGTTTGACTCGATAGCTTCAAGTATGGTTTCAAACTACCTCAACATATCCATTCTAGCATTGTCAATATTTCCTCTACCATAAACCATCTTAACTATAGTTTTTGGAAAATCCTAACCTCCTACAAGTTATAGGTCAAATATCAAATCTCTCATACTAGAAAAAATCCAATAAGGTTCCCCATGATCTAATATACAAGAAATAACTCACTTCAATACCACTTGATGCAAGGACAAGGTATATTCAAGCAGGAACACTCAAACATAAACATATAAAAAACCCTACTCAGAGTTACAAATGAAAGAAATATAAATATCACCTAAAAAAATGGGAAAAAATATCCATATAAGGCTCTAGGCAATTGGCAGCCACACGATGTAATAATTAAAAGTAGTCTATCAACATGCACAACTATGAGGCCTTATGGCTTTTGGCCATGTACAATAAATTTATGAAGTTGGAATCCTAATTTGAATATTATCCTTCTTATGAATTTCATCCTTTTCTCTTTTCTTCTCTTTTGTTATCTTATTTCTAACCAAGCTTCTTATATAGCTAGCTAAGCCACAAGTTGGGCAGTGAAGCATTTAATTACATTATAGGTCCAACCTAGGAAGAGTAAACTAAAACCAATGCTAAATGAAACATAAAGTATTTCACACTTGAAGTAGGATCCACATTTGTTCAAGGATTCAGCTCCTAACTTCACAACATGTCATGTTAACATAAGAAAATATGCCAAATGAAGCATCACACTTCACTTAAAGGAAAACATGGGAAAAGAGGGCCAACAAAGAATGGTTCACAACACAAGAAATAAAAATGATCAATATCAACACCCTTAAGAGGATGATTGAGGATAGATCATCATCATCATACTAACTACATATAATAAGACACAATGAAAAAAAGGATACATCGTGAAGAATAGACTAGTAAAAAAAATTAAAAATTAAAAATTAAAAAAATTGGTTGATGCAAGATTCCTCAAAGAGCCAAGATGTTCCTATATCACAAAAAGATACATGTTTTTATCAATTTAGTGGCTTCTATCCTTAATTTTGAATTATTATGGATAGTCTCATAATCAAAATACTTTTTCATCTTGTAGATCCAATCAAATAAAGCATAGATTTAATGTTTTCCATAGTAATTTGAATGATCAAAAGAAGCTTTTGAATTTTCTTTAAGAAAATCTTTCAATATTCTTCTTTCTTCTTCCTCCATTTTGAGTTTAGGATTAGCTACAAATATTGCTTGATAATTTTTGACATCATCAAGAGGTACTCCTCTTCTCTATATTATCTCAATGGATTTGAGTCTTGCTACAATTTTTATCAATATTTCCAATAGAGTAAGATCTATATTTTTATTGGATATTACAATTAGAATAATTTTTGTATTGCCATTGATGCCAAATATACTAATGAGACATGTTGTTACTGAACCTAAATGTCATACCTATTTGATTTATGAAGAGAATTTGAGATATTTCTCATAACATAAACACCAAGAGGAAAGGTTGAGTTATGCAAAGGAAGATACAATAGATATTTGATTAGTTAGAATTTGACAAAAAGAAGTGACTATTTATATCATGTTGATGTTCAAGTCCTTACATAATAAGTCAACTTATATCACTTATGTAAAGCTTGACAGAGAAATAAAGTGAAAGATTAAGAAATGTCAAGTGATTCTAGTGTCAACCAAGCCACAATAATTGTTTATCAAGCATTAATATCAACCAATTAATAATATTGATGCCAAGCTATAAGTTATACAATGACTGATTAAATTAAGTTATGACTAAGTGTCGAAACTTAGTGATGACCAAGTAACAATATTGTGAATGCATATGAGGAATCATGATTATGAGCCTACTTAATTGAATTCTTGGGATATGGAAACTACGTTGAAGATAGGATTGATGAGTTGGATTATTTAATTCAAGGAGAGGAAAGGTATAATAACTAATGAATAAATTTGAAGAGAAGTTTCTAGAAAAGATGGAAGATGCGTAGATACCATGAACCACATGAATTGATTCACAAACCCCAAGATCTATGGTGATTATGAAAATATTTAAGGATCAAAATTACATATTTAGAGAGGCACATAGCTAAAATTTGAAGTGCATGAAGAGAGAGTGATCACATGAAGGGGGTGATATAAGAGTGAAGAGTGAGATGCAAAGAGATAGAATAATGATTTTGTGTGTGTTCCCAATGAGATGGAACAAACATGTTGAAGTTGATAAGAGAATCTATGTGGAAGGCTTAAGTTTGTTTCTGAAGAGAAGTGTGAATGTTTGTAGGGTTGCCAAGGGAATCAATAACAAAATCGATAAGGAAGGCTTATCAAGTAATCAAAACATAAACCAAACAAAGATCTGAAAATGCCAAGTGAGTTGTAATCATACAGATCAAACCATATTATTTTCTTTCCAATCATTGTAAATAGTTTGCATTGAAATCTTTTTAAATAAAGCTTCACCTAATAGACAGAGAAGGGCTTATTAGTATGTGTAAATCCTTTAGCAAGGTGACATTCTAAATGGAATGATCAAAATCCTCTAACAAGAACACTCCTAGTTGGGTCATATTTAACTGTGTGTATTGTAACATTTAACAAGGTTGGATCCTGACATAGTTCTCTTAAAAAGAGCGAAAAAGTGGTGACGTATTGTTGGTGGTTTTTTCCAAATTGGATTTCCATGTTAAATCCTATTGTCAAATTTGTGTTGAATGTTTTATGGTGATTTATATTTACATATTTACATTCAGAAAGTTTGTTATATTAGGAAAATGTGCTACTAGTAGTTGTGTTTATTAGTATGTAGTAGAGACTAAGTTACTTAGGATAAGAAGAAAACAAGGTGTTTACTATTTGATTGTTCAAATGGTACTTATCGACCTTGAGTAACTAGTTCACCTTGACCCCCCTCTTAGTTATTATTAATATTCTAACAATTTGTATCAGACAATAGTGCTTATAAATAGAAGTTTGGAGGTACTTAAAGCTACAGTTCATGCCTCACAAAAGGGATGTACCAAAGCTGAACTAGAAGAACTTTTCTACATGAGAAACATTGATGAGGTTGCATATATCTAGAATTAGTAATGCTGTTGTAAAATTTATGGATAATGAATATGTGAAGATAACTTCTCTTCCTTTTACTACCCAATAGTTGGAAGAAAAGAAAGAACACAATCTAGAAAGAACACAATCTAGCAATATAAAAAAATGTGACAATGTAAAGAAGACATGGGACAAAGTGAAGACCATATATGGAGGAGATGAAAATTTCCTAAGAGCCAAATTAGAAAGCCTAAGAGGTAAATTTGATGATATGAGAATGATGGAAGGTGACAACATAGTACAATATTGCACAAGAGTCAAGGAAGTTGTCAATTTTATTCAAGGCGCAAATGGAGAAATAAAAGATGAAATAGTGGTAAAAAATTTATTAATGATTCTAATCCCTATATATGCCATTAAAGTTTTTGTAATAGAAGAGTTGAGATCTACTGAAGGTAACACTTTGACTTTAGAAGGTTTAATTGGTAGACATACTACTTTTGAGATGTATAACTTTAATAACTACACAAATCTTACTATTGAGTGTTCTTTTAAGTCATAATTGGTTCTTAGAAAAAGAAAAGGCAAACATGTAAAGAGTCATAGTGACAATTCCAATGATGAGATTGATTAACTTGAAGCACTCATTAGAAAACAATCTGGAAGAGGTAGAGGTAAATAAAAAGGTAAATTACCTATTATTTTCTTTTCATACAACAAGGTTGGTCATATTGCTACTAGATGTCTTGAGTGGGAAGATAAGGATGAAAGAAAGGAAAGACAATACAAAAGAAGAAGACATGATTGAGATTACAAGAACAAGGATGGAAAAGGTAATAAATATTGTTATATTGGTGAAGAATTAACTAACAATGGATCTAAAAATAATGATGATGAAGTTGTCTACATTGTTATGAAAGAAGATTATAATGAAGATGATAAAATTGCTTTAATCTCTTATGTGAACAAAAATAATAGATGGATAATTGATAATGGTTACTCTAATCATATGACTGGTGATAAAAATAAATTTGAAGACATTGGACCACACAAGGGTGGTTGTGTTAAGTTTGGTAATGATACTCCATGTGTTGTGAAAGGTAAACATAAAATTCAATTGACTGACAAAGTCAAGTGTGACAACATTTACTAGGTGGGAGGACTTAAGTATAATTTGTTGAGTTTTTTACAACTAAAAAAATCAAGATACAAAGTTCAACTCCATCATGGTGTAGGAAGGCCAAAAATTATCATGGTGATGGTAAGCTGATTAGAAGTGGTGATCAAACAAAAAGTAACTTATTCTATCTAGATTTATCTAATGAGGCATGTTTGTTTACATACCAAATATATGTTTGGTTATGGCACAAAAGGCTATGTCATGTAAAATTTGACAAATTGGTGAATATTAGTAAAATCAAGGAAGTATGAGGGTTGCAAAAACTAAGGAAGTCTTGAAATGCTATGTGTAAATAATGTCAATTGGGAAAAATGACTAAGTCTAGTTTCAAAAGCAATACATACACATCTAGTGATATTTTGGAATTGGTTCATACTAACCTATGTGGTCTTATTAATTTTCAAAGCTATTGTGAAGATAACTATTTCATT
Source organism: Cupressus sempervirens (assembly GCA_028749045.1). NCBI lineage: Eukaryota > Viridiplantae > Streptophyta > Pinopsida > Cupressales > Cupressaceae > Cupressus > Cupressus sempervirens. The sequence goes on along the minus strand of CM053783.1, from coordinate 177,433,437 downwards.
CTATTTTTTGATGATTACTCTCGGAGAATGATTGTGATGTTTCTCAAAGAAAAATTTGATGTTTTTAATTTATTTTGGTAGTATTCAACCATAGTTAAAAAAGAAATAGGGAAAATTTGAAAGTGTTTGAGATTTGATAGAGGTGGTTAATTCATTTCTAACAAGCTCAACACATTCTTCAATGATAGAGGAATTAAAAGATAGATGTCAGCACCAAGAACCCCTCCTTAGAATGAGATAGTTGAAAGGAGAAACATATGAATAATGAATTGTGCAAAAACATTGATGATGGAGAATAATGTATCACAAAAATATTGGAGAGAAGCTATCAAGAAATTTACAAATGCTATACCTTTTGAACTATGGTATGGGTATGCTCCCAATGTGAAATATTTCAAAATGTTTGGAAGAAAATGTTGTATATTTAAAGACAATAGAAATGGTAAACTTGATGAAAAGAGTGATGAAGGTATATTCCTAAGATATTCCACCAAGAGTAAAGCTTATAAGTGTTTGAACTCTAACACTAACAAATTTTTTGAAAGTGTAAATGTAAAAGTTGATGAATTTGCAGAAGAAAAAGATGTTGGATGCAAAATAGAATCTAAATGATAGAGTAGATTCATATATGTGGATGATGATGATGCACACACTCCTACTAAAAAAGAAAATAAATCTACAGTTTCTTAATAGACAAGAAATACCATGATGTAACAATAGGTTACCAAGTAGTAGATATGGGTGACAAGAAATAGATAGAAGATGCTAAGTCATAGAGAGGCAATGTCGACCATTATGAAGATAATACATAGCATGTAGAATATGAACAAGAACTTAAACATGGGAGAATTAATGAGACTGAGATTATCTTTCAAGATGAACCTGTTCAAGAATAAAGAAGGAGACCACTTTGCTACCTAATTATGTAAAAAAAATCATCAACCTAAAAAAATCATTGGAGATGTTGAATCAAGTGTTATGAAAAGAAAAAGACTCAGAGATGACACATGATTACTTTTTGAATCAAGCCCAAAATAGTGAAGCATGATCTAGACAATGAAGATTAGATCTAAGAAATAAATGATCAAATTAAATGAATTGAACAGAAAAATACTTTGACCTCAGTACCAAGACCAAAAGAAGAAAATGTAATTGGGACAAAGTGGGTTTTTAGGAATAAGCTAAATGAGAAAGGTAATGTTACAAGGACAAGCCTAGACTAGTATGAAAACAATATGCTCAAGAAGAAGGAGTTGACTATGGATAAACTTTTTGTCCTATTACACGACTAGGAGGAGTCAGAAATCTATTTGCATATTCGGCCTACCAGAACAATCTAAAGGATTTGTAGACCTAGATAAGAAGACTATGGTATGTAAAATGAAAAAATCTCTATATGGATTGAAACAAGCCCCAAGAGCATGGTATGAAAGACATCATAATTACTTAGTGAAGATTGGTTTTGAAAGGACAAATGATAAATGTAGTCTATACTTAAATAGTGGTAAGAGCAATGAAGTGCTATCTAAAATCTTTGTTAATGACATTATATTTGGAGCAAAAGAAGCACTATGAAAATCATTTGGTGATGAAATGAAAAAGCATTTTGAGATGTCAATGTTTTGTCAAATCAAATTCTTTTTTGGAGATACCATTTTTTCTTGAAATGGATGTGTCAAGATTGGTAAGTACACCTATGTCTATACGACATAAGTTATATCAAATTGATGAATCTTTTTATGTGAATCAAACACTATATAGATTAATGATTAGAAAATTGCAATATATTGTTCATATCATACTTGATATGGCTTTAGTAGTTGCGATAGTTGCTAGATTTTTAGAAAATTCTAAGGAGAATCACATGATGGCATATGAAAGGTTATTGAGATATCTAAAAGGTACATAAGATTATGGAATGTATTAAAAAAGGATTGATATATTTGAACTGAAGGTATTCACTAACTCTTGTTGGGAGAGAAGAATTGATGACAGAAAAAACACCAGTGGAGGTGCATTCTTTCTAGGAAAGAGATGTTAGCATGAATGTTGATGTTATGGGGGAGTATTGCAGAACATTGATATGATGTATTTATAACTATGTTTTTCATTGATGACAACATAAAAATAAGGTTGTAAAGGACTAATAGAATAGTAGACTATAATTTCTATATTGAGAACATTATAATACTTATCTAATGATGCATAGTTACTAGCACATACTACATTGTGTATTTGTTACAAGGTTAAGTGCACAGAACCTAAATTGATAGTGTAAAAAAGATATCATTGATCAATAGAGAACCATATGGAAACATAGTATTAGGAAAGAAATTCTTATTGCATGATTGTTACATTTCAATACAATTGTAGTGAAGGGTTGTGCAGTGAACTAGAGATAGTTTACTGACCATTAATGACATCAAAGAGTGTGCATGTATGAAGGTCACACATGTGAAAGTTTATGTATAACTATGATCTAACGACATTAATTAAATGTGTATTTCATTTAATTAATGTATGATAATGAAATATGAAGTCGTTTCAGGGATTTATTATTAAGAATGCTATAAAGGAAAGATGTTTTCTTTTTTTTACATATAGATAAGCAAAGAAAATTTGAGAATTACTAAGCAAAAAAGTGATAAAAATTAGAGTGATCTACCTATGCATGGAAGTGATCTTAAGGGTTATTTTTAATAAGTTCAGAGTTCCAAAACTGATTGCATGATTAGAAGGTGACAGAGTCTGGCATACCAGATAGAGGAAGAAGTGAAAGCTTGTTAAACATCTATTATTTTGAAAAGAATATTACTAAGGTCAATTGGACAATGGGTTCATTGATATGATTCTAAAATTTTTTGGACAGTGGGTTCAGCTACCTTCCATAACTCCTAACAGGGTTGGAATCTCCTAACAAGGATTCAAAGTCTCCTAATAGGGACTCTTTGTACTAAATATTGAAATAGAATCCTAATAGGGTCCATCCTCTAATAAGAAATATTCATATTAGTACATCATTTTTTGGGCATCGTTCCCATCAGGGTTTTCCCTCTCATCAAGGGATTCGCTTGTCAACATATCTAGTGTAATTGTGTATGAGCATCTCTTTATGGTTATTGTTTACATCAGTTGATTTATCAAGATTTTTTAAAGACAATAAATGTTCTAATTTTCACATAATTGATTCACCCCCCCCCCCCGCCCCACCCACCTTCTCAGTTATATTAATGGACTATTGTTTCTAACAAGATATTGGTTTCATGGACAAGCAAGAGACAAAATTGTATTTCCCAATCAACAACTAAATTTGAGTTTGTGGTTACTCTAGTAAATTGTTCAAACATTATGTGGATCAAGAAATTACTTAATGGTATAAAAGAAGAAAATATAGATCTAGTGGTTATCTATTGTGATAATACAAGTGCTATCAATATATCAAAGAATCTAGTCATGCACACTAAATGAAATTGCATTGCTATTAAAAGTATCACTACTTAAGAGAACTAGTTCAAGACAACAAAATGAAGTTAGAATATGTGCATAGCCGGAAGGATAAATGACGACTCATCTTTTGTGCATGGGTCTAGAATATTGTCTTGTAACCAAGGCATCTAAAAACATTCCAGAAGAAGGAAATATTGAAAGTTGTATTGAGGAAGAAAGAGAAACTATTTATGTGCAACATAAGGAAAAGAGAAGCAATATTGTTAGCTCTACCTGAAAGTGAGTATAGCCAGGTAAAAGAACTGAAAATATCTCATGAAATTTGGAAAATTGTAGAAGCTAGTTATGAGGGTGATACACATGTGAAAAGATTTAGATTAGAAAAATCATATTTCACATTCCAAGATGCTAAAATGATGGAAGATGAATCTGTAAGAAGCTATATTGGTAGAATATCTGAGATTGTTTTAGGAATCACATCTTTTGGTGGAAAGAAATCTGATGATGAAGTAATATGGAAGATTTTGATAAGTTTGACACCACCTTTCAAGATAATTATATAGATGACTTGAGTGATGATACCATGTACTACTAATTTTACCAAAGAAACATTGCTTGGTAGATTGGAAGGTGAAGAATTCAATCTGAAATAATCTGGAGAATTCGCAAAAGTTGAGACAACATTTAGTGTATTTAATATTATAGCTGGTCTAGCAAGGAACATAAAGGCACAGGGAGAAATTGCTAGCAATAGCAAGTCTATTGAGGACAAGAATCGAGAAGTAGTGGCTTTTCTTTTGGAAAGAGAAAAGGATGGTAAGAATATCTTTAAATGTTGGACATTTAATGAATATGGTCACTAAGCATCTAAGTGTCCTAAAAGATAAAGAAAGTGTAAGGGAAGATTCAAATCTAGAAAACCTAGAAATTGTTTATATGCTAATAAAGAAGAAGAAGAAGAATCAAATCAAAATAAAAGTGAAGATGAATTAGGATTCATAGCTATAAAGGAGGATGATCTTGATAGAGAAATCAGAGAAAAAAGTGAGCTGATTTCACAAGTTGAAAGAAAGGATTGGATCATTGATAGTGGTTGTTCACATCACATGATTGGTGATATGAGAAAATTTGTCAATCCAGAAGCCATGATGGAGGAATTGACAAAGTAAGGAACAATGCATCCTATCACAATACAGGAACTAGATCTATCACACTTGATGGAAAATAAATACTGATGATGTTTATTTTTTTGATGTACTAAAATATAACTTGTTAAGTGTTGGACAACTTATGGACAAAGATTACCAATTATAGTTTGGTAATAACACATGCATCATAAGGAAAAGAAAGGAAAATTGCTTGGTACTAGCAAAAAAACTAGAGGTAATGTATTTCAGTTAAACACCACTAAAATTATATGTTTAGTAGCTAAAGTTGATAATAGTTGGTTATGACACAGAAGATTTTGTCACATAAACTTTGATAACATTTTGAAAGCTAGTAATATACTTGTTGTAAGAGATTAACCTAAGATCACTAAGCCAATTGACATTATTTGTAAGGAATGTATCTTGGATAAGCAAAAGAAAGTTTCATTCCCTAGCAAGCAGTTTGGTACTACACAAATACTGAAAATTGTTCATACAGATTTGAGTGGTCCCAAAATAACAAGAGGATTCTATGGAGAGAGGTATTTTACGATTTTTGTTGATGATTTTACTAGAATGGTGTGGGTAGCTTTTCTTAAAGAAAAATTAGAGGCATTTTCAAAATTTAGGATATTCAAGAACAAAGTAGAGAATGAAGGAGTTAAAATCAAGAGCTTAAGATCTAATAGAGGAGGAGAATTCAATTCTAGATAATTCAATATCTACTATGAAGAGCATGGAATTAGGAGACATCTATCTTCACCCCATACACCTGAGCAGAATGGGATTGCTGAAAGAAGAAACATATCAATTGTTGAAGCAACAAGAGCTATGTTATTTGAAAATGATGTACCAAGGATTTTCTAGAGAGAAGCAGTCAATACAATAGTATACATACTAAATAGAGTACAAATTAGAAAAGACATGTAGAAAAAACCTTATGAGTTATGGTTCGGATACTCACCATCAATCAAATATTTTGAAATATTTGGAAGAAAATGTTATATTAAAAGAGATGATGATGTTGGTAAGTTTGAATGAAGGAGTGTATGTTTCTTGGCTATTTATTAAAAAGTAAATCTTATAGATGTTTCAACTATTGAACAAAAGCTATAGTACAGTGCTCAAATGTAAGAATAGATGAAAAGTTTGGCACCAACGAGAGCGATGGATTATAACTCTAATGGAGATGATTATTCTACGATAACCAATAGATGTAATGAATTATTTATCAAGACTAAAAATGACTTGCAGAATAATGTACAAACTGAAGAAGTAAGAGAAGAACAGAGTGCAATATCTGAAATAAGAATTAAAGTAGCAACTCCTACCCCAAATAAGAATGTGATAAAAAAAATCTTGTTGACCAAATAATAGGAAGTAAAGAAAAATGGGTAATGACAAGAACTAGAATCAATGAAGAATTATGCCTAATGTCTCAAGTAGAACCAAAAAGCACAGATGAAGCAATCAAGGATGATCATTGGATGAAAGCAATGGAAGAAGAAATTCAACATATAATAAAGAATGACACATGGGAACTAGTGCCTAGACCTAAGGAAAAAAATGTGATTGGCACAAAATGAGTAGTCAGAAACAAAATGAATGAACTGTTAGTTTGTGGTGACTGATGAGGAAAGTATTGTACATACTTCATAAATTCTTTGTTGTTTCTGGGTCATGACCAACATTGTGGCCATCATATGGTTGAAATATGGCTGACACGTTGTAACCCTAAAGAGGCATAAAATTACTTGTATAAAAGTTCTTAGGATTAGGTATTTTTCATTAAGTTATGATGCAAACTTAGTTCTTGTAGTAGTATTGAGCTGTAAGGGATTATAGATTGTAATCAGGTTGTAATCACTAGTTCATAATAATATCAAACTTGTGGTTTGGTGGACATAGCCTAGGGATTGGGTGAACCATGTTAAATCTTGGTGCCTTGTGTTCTTTTTTGTTTGATCTATTATTTTTTTTTATTGGTTATATTTGCATGTAATTTTTATTTCTATCTATGGTTTAATCCTAACAAGTGGTATTAGAGAAAGGTTGTTTTTAAATTATCCTCTATAGGAAAGTCTCATGGTTGAGTGGGAGGCACACGGTTGAGTTGGAGTGATGGAAAATGAGGGTAAGCTGAGGGTTGATAGGTTTAATGGGAAGAACTTCCAGTTATGGAAGATGCAAATGGAAGACTATCTTTATTAGAAGGATTTAGGGAAGTTGTTAGAAGGCAAAGCCAAGAATCAGAGATCTATGTGAAATGATGAATGGGATCATTTGGATAGAAAGGCACTTGGGAGCATTTGATTATGCTTGGCACCATTAGTGGCATTTAATAATGAAAAAGCAAAGACAATAGAAGAGTTGATGAAAACCCTAGTGACACTGTATGAAAAGCCCTCTACTTCAAACAAGGCATTTCTCACGAATCATTTATTTAATATAAAAATGATAGAAGGTGGATCTGTTGGAGATCATTTAAATGATTTTAATACTATTAATAGTCAATTATCCCCTAAGGGTATCAATTTTCAAGAAGAAATTAGGGCTCTCTTGATTTTGTGTTCCTTGCTTGAAGGCTAGAATGGCTTGGTAACTATAATGCCCACCCAGAGATACTTGAAAACAAGGAAGAAATACAAACATGATAATTTTTTAAATTTTTTTAAACAAGTTTAAGTGTAAACGATAACAACATACACAAATCTCAAAGATTGCAACGAAAGACTGACAATCATTCAAACACCAATGGATCTCCAAATGCCACAACTAACCAAAACTATAAACAAGAAAAAATAAGAGATCAACCAAGCTAATAGACAAAAGCTAACTCCTGAAAATTTGCTATCTGAAATCCTAAAGCCTTGAAATATGGCTAAGTTTGAATTTCTGAAGCCTTGAAATTTCCTAGAATATTTATCTTAGACTGTAGAGGTCTAGAACCTATCTTAAATGAATCATCACATATATTAAAATATATCTTAAGTATAAGTTGATGTATATTTAATTCCTTATACTTGTTTCCTTATACAAGTATAAGGAATTAAATATACATCAACTTATACTTAAACAATATATTTTAAACCCCAAAGGACTAACTATGGAAAGACACACAATTAGAATCAAAATACAACACCAAAGGATTAAAGAACACCTAAGAGGGTATCTCAAATGATTCTAAAAAAGTTTGGATCAAACCAAAAAGTGCCTATTCCCCACCCACATAGGTTTTTAGAAAAATTAGGTGATACTTTAATACAACACTAGACAATACTTTTTAGTGTCACAAGATACTTCTAAAGAAGGAGGGCAATGTTTTTATGGACTGGGTGATACTTCTCTCAAGGGTGAGTGATACTTTTCAAGTGTCATACAAAATTTCTTCAAAGAGACTGTGATGCTTTCCAATATCATATGACAAAACTCCAAAAGGCTTGTGACACAATCAAGGAATGCATGATACAATCTCAATGGGTGTGTGATACAATATTGTGTTGCACCATGCTAACAAAAGCTCACCCAAGAAACACAAGAACACTTTCAAAAAACACAATAGGGAAAAATAGAGAGTAAAACCTCCACACTAGGGAGTATCAGATGCACAATTTGAGGAGTGAACACTTGAATACACTACTAAAAGACGTAATCTACATCTAACCATCTAATCAGTAGTGAAAGGAAAAATACTGAAGGAAACATCACAGTGAACAAAATAAATATCACAATGTACAGAAATAACCAAACTAAGTATGTAGTTCCTCCCAACCATCAAGGGCCTCATAAGACCATCATGCACCCTAGTAATCCCCCATGTGTAACATCCTGAGTCACTAATCAGATCATTAGTACTATCATTATAGGGACATCACTACTAAAACATACTACATCATAAGCATAAGAAAATCTAACATGTTATTAGTAAAGCACAAGATAATCCTACAAGTAGATAACATCACCTATCACATGCTAATCATCATAATAAAGAATGCATCAAAACTAAGATCATCTAACATGATAAAAAAAATCCCAATGAAAGCATAAATTGTAAAAAGCATACTCTAGAACCCGCAGTACCAAGTGAACACATCTAGCAATGGTCACACTAAAACAATAGACCATCTCTGTACACTGGTCCCTAGTAGTGATGTAGGTAGCTATGCCTCCCAACCACATAGCACCTATAGGTCCATGCTTGTCATGATGATAGAGGTAGAGATACAATCACAAACACACAAAAAAAAAAATCCATGACAAACACACACGTGAAACAATATGATGACTGAATCTAAGATATAAAAAATGCATAAACTATAGATCCTGGTTAGACATTTTAATGGGCTACTATGTAGGGGCTGACATCATAGAGAGTTTCTTTGCATTGGCAAGCCCAAGCTAGTATTGGCAGCATCAACTTCCCAATGGAAGGTGCACAATTCCAAGTAGCATCAACTTCCCAATGGAAGGCACACAATTCCCATTTGTAACTATCTAATATTCTATTACGACCAAAATGTTTTAATTTAGTTATCACTTATATAAAAATTCATCTGCCAACCAATGAGAAATAGTCACCAAGTTGAAAGATAGAAGCCCCTCCATATGCTACCCTACCGTACCCATGCTCATCCAACAATGAATGTCTGTAGGCATGTAAACTCCCAACCCAACACCAATGATCATGAATTTAAGAAATACCATCGAAGATTGGGCCCCATAGGTCACCTGATAAATGTAGGCGTACGTATTCATGTGTGGCACACCACCATCACAATGATCAACACAAGGACTGGATGAGATTACAAGCATAAAATCACTCAACCAAAATAGAGTCGGGAGGATGGACACAACATGCATCCTAATGCAACATAAGTGCAAAAGTGGTTTGATGGATATCCAAATGGATCATCTAAGTCCACAACCCACATTGTGCCAAAAAAACCTAAGAAAATAGGGTAGCACGCAAAATGAGGCAAAACCTCCAAATTTTAGAAAAAATCCAAAATTAAAACCCATTTGGCCTTTGGGTATAAAAACCCTAAAAATTTTAAATTAGACATCATATGCAAAAATGGCTAGCATAATGGCTTAAAAACCCAAACCCCCATTTCAGAAATAGGGAAAACATTCATACCTGACCAACTTGGTAGAACTAGCAAATAGAAATGGAGGGGAGCACTAGTTCTCATCCTCCTAACATATTGCTACAAGAAGCAAAAGCTAAAATGGAGTGAAAGAAATAAAATGAGAAAGTCCTACTTGACAGCAAAAGGGGCAAAAATTGAAACTCGCACAATAAAATAAATCACCTACCAAATCTATCGAAACTCATGGAAAGGCATGGTCTACCCAAGCCAAATCCAACGAGACCAACCTCGTGAAGATCCCATGCTCATAGCTCCTAGAATGAACAAAAAACCAATCCTTCATAAGACGATTTCCAAATTAGCTCTCAAAATTCTATTTCTAAAATGTGAGAAGTGAATAATGAATTCACTTTTCCAATACTTATTCACTTTTTAAGTGAATAGTCAATTATGGAAAAAAGCCAGCTGGAGTAGCTAAACTCTGAATTGACCCAAACAAAAACAGGTTATTATTTGTAATGGAAATTAACCTAATGCAAAGTTTCCAAAAATTAAATCCAAAAAGATTAAAAACCCAAAAACCCAAAATCACAAAAAATCACATAACACTTTTTCCACAATGCAAACTCCTAAATGCATAAACACACTTACTAGTCTAGCCACATAATGCAAATAAGTTTGGATTTACTGATCATCGAAAGGTTTTTATTAAAAAAATTAAAATTAGGATACATCGACCATATAGGGATGCCATTCGTAAAATATGAATAGCTAAATCACCAACTCCATGTGCCACTACTAGGGATATAATTCCTGCACACTAAAATACACAATCAAGTGTAGTTGCATATAATATCATAGCCGAAGGAACATGTATTAAAAATATCTATTTAATCTATTTAGACCACTCACATTCGCAAAAAACATGAAGATACAAGAATGAAGTAAATCACCATAGCATAAAATCCATCACATAACATAATCAACAAATATGTCAAATAAACCATAAAACAAGTTATCATCATAGATCTACGATCATCTAAAAATAGCATTAACATGCAAATATTATAAATTGAATAGTATAGCAGTAAAGTATCTATGGTACTGAATCAAAGTATAACATATCACCCACAGGTCATCATAAGGTACAAAATAAGAGTATCATGTATCTCTTGAATAAAAATAAACAAGGTATAGACTGCAAGCATGAGAGGCACTACATCCTCCCCCACTAACATAGGATTACTCCTGGAAGCCAACAAAAAGATAAGGATGCAATCCCCTCAATCATAGAGGCTTCATTGCTTGGGTCCCATTGGACCCTTACCTGCTCTATGTCCTGACCTCGCAAGCTCAGCCTCTAGTGTTGTAGGATATGAATGGGCTCCAAAGTAAGTTGCTTTTCCACTACCTAAAAAGCATCCCAATCAAGAACATGCATCACATCCATAATATACTACCTCAAAATAGAAACATGAAAAAAATAATTGATGCACAATAGGCTAGGTGGTAATGCTAGTTGATAGGAAATAGGACCAATCCTCTCAAGGATCTCAAAAGGTCCAACAAAATGTGGCACAAAATTAGAGCCTTTCCAATAATGGATGGGGTTCTTCCTTGGATGCACTCTCAAAAACACCTTGTCACCAACATAAAAGTGACGATCCAACCTATGGGCATTTGCATACTTTTTCTGCCTATCCTGAGCAGTAACTAAATACTCCCTAATGTGAACAACTTGCTACTCTATATCTTGAAGTATCTTTAGACCGAAAAAGAACTAGATCATCTAAACGATCCTAACTCAATGGGGTACGACATGATCTATCGTACAAGGCCTAAAAAGGTGACATGCCAAGAGAACTATGATACCCATTTTTGTATGCAAATTCAACAAGGTACAAATAGTCCTCCCACTTCACCTGCCTACCCATAACATACATGCAAAGCATATCCTCTAGAACCTAATTCAGTCTCTTCATTTGACCATCACTCTCTGGGTGATAAGCTAAATTGAAATTGAGCTGTACACCCAAAGCATGTTGGAGAGACATCCACAGTGCAGAAGTAAACACTAGATCTCTATATGAAATAATTCATTGAGGAATCCCATGCAAACAAACAATATCTACCAAGAAAACATGTGCTACCAAAGAAGTTGTGTAGGATGTTCTCATGGGTGAAAAATGTGCTACCTTGGACAACTTGTCCACTATCACCATGATCCAATCATGTCTATGTGATGACATAGGAAACCCTATGATAAAATCAATAGATATTGTATCCACATCCACTGTAGAATGGTATGTGGCTACAAAAGACCTATTGGATGCTTATGTTCTACCTTCACTCTCTGGCACTCAAGACATCTAGCAAAAAAATTATCAACATCGTGTCTCATCCCTACCCAAAAGTACAATTTTTTGAGATCAGCATGCATCTTCTTGACTCTGGGCTGTGTGGAATATGGCGCATGATACACTTCTAACAAAAACAATGTATGAAGATCACTAAAATAGGTACATAGATATGACCCATGTGTCATAGTAGTCCATTGGACTCTAGAACATAACAAAAAAATATCCCCTCAAGGGTATGTCCAGACTCAATCTCCACCCTCACCTCCTAACACCAAGTGTCACTAGGCAAAGCCTCCAAGATATGGCCTGACAAATCCACTACCAATGACATCATTGATACCTCATGTCACCTTTCTCTCAAGGCATCCATGATGACATTCTCCTTCAATGTAATGAACATCAAAGTCATACTCACACAAGGACTCCATCCAATGACGTTATTGTGCATTAAGATCTGGTTGAGTAAAGATATACTACAAGATCTTATGATCACTATTCAACTCAAACCTGTACCCCAAAAGAAAATGACTCCAATGAACAAGAGCATGCACTATGGCCACAAGTTCCAAATCATGAGTGGGGTAGTTAAGCTCATGGTCCTTGAGTTTTTTGGACTCAAATGCAATCACTCGACCATCTTGCATTAACACCACACCCATGCCTTCCAAAGAAGCATCTATGCAAACCATGAAATCACATATAGGATTAGGTACTGCAAGGACTAGTGCACTAGTCAAACACTCCTTAAGGGCATTAAATTTTTCCTCACACTGGTTTGACCAAACATACTTCTTTAATTTTCTCTGAAGAGAAGTTATGGGATGAGCTGCTTGTGAGAAATCCTTCATGAAGTGATGGTAGTAACTCGCCAATTCCATAAAACTACAAACTTCTAAGACTAATCCATGATAGCATGAATCTTCTATAAATCCACTACAATTACATCACCTCTAATGATGTGTCCCAAATATATAAACTCTAATTGGAAGAACCCACATTTATTCAAGTTTTCATACCATCGATGGTCTCTCAAGCACTTCAATACCTAATGTAAATGGACTTCATTCTCCTACATAGTCTTCGAATAGATCAATATGTCATCCAAGAATAGAATGACACATTGATCAAGGTAAGTGTGAAATACACCATTCATCAAACTCATAAATACTGATGGCACATTGGTTAACCCAAAGGGTAAAACCATGAACTCATAATGCCCATATCATGTATGAAAAGTTGTTCGATGAATATCAACCTCTTCATTACAAAGCTAATGGTGTCCTAACTTAAGATCAATCTTTGAGAACACTCAAGCTCTCTTCATATGATCAAACAAGTTACCTATCCTTGGCAAAGGATAACGATTCTTCACCATCACCTTATTGAACTTTTGGTAGTCAATGCACAACCAAAAAGAATGATCCTTCTTCTTTAGGAAGATGACTATTTCAGCCCATGGGGATACATTAGGATGAATATGGCCCTTGGCCAACAATTCCTACAACTACAATTTGAGCTCACTCAACTCCTGAGTAGTCATGTAGTAAGGAGCTTGTGAAATCGGCTCCACTCCTAGTACAAGGTCACTCCAAAAATCAATGTCACGCTACAGTGGCATACCTAAAATTTCATCAGGAAACACATTGGCTTGTTCATTAAGGAGTGAGTGATCATCAAAAGTCATCATATGGCTCTTGGCTTCCTCAAGATTACTAAGAGACACAAGAAATAATTGGCAACCCTTCTGCACACTCTGCTTTAGTTGATTAGCTGAGATCATAAAAAGAAAGATTGGTCTCTAAACCCCCAAAAGTTCCACCTACCCACCTATGTCATCAAGACATTGTACCACCTTATGATGGAAATTGATATTCACCTGATGTGTGGCTAACCAATCCATGCCCAGCACAATATCATATGATCCTAGAGATAGAATGCATAGATCGACTATGGTGGTGAAGGTTCCTAAATTCAAAACACAACAACTGACCAATGAGTCCACCACCACTCTAGAACTTGTGGCTAACTCAACTTGCCACCTATCAACCTAATGCATTGCCACTAGCCCACATCACTGAACAAGAGATGGTGATACAAAAGAATCCAAAGCATCAGAGTCAAAAAAAAAATTGAAATTGAAATACCATGTAACATAGTTGTAGCCTCAACTACCATAACTTGATGCTTAGCTTGACAATTGTTAACCACCGCAAAGACTCTATGATTCCTAGCCACATCTCCTATAGCAGGATTAGATCTTGTTCTGCCCTTACTAGGTCTTGAAGAGGCTTTGATGGAGCACTCAAATGATTTATAACCAGGCTGGCCACAAGAATAGTAGTTCCCTGAAAAGTTGGAACCTATACCATGACTACCTTGATTAGCACTAGGGTATGGTGCACTACCCCTGTTAGAATTCTACTGAGCACTCTAAGGAGAATGATCCTATTAAGATTTTTGCCCCTGGTTCTAGTTATCTCCTCCTTTACCAAAGGTACCATAATTTTTTCCACCATTGGTCCAAAATCCTTTCCATCGAAATCTGCAATGACTACTACCACCACCTTGGGTGGGTGTAGATTGAGCTTTTCCCTTCCCTAAGGACTAGAAATACTGTGCATCCTATCTTGAATTCTTTGTACTTTGGTTCTAAGAACCAGATTTGCTACTGAAATCTCTAGCCAAATTTTCCTCTATAATACGTTCTTTCTCAACAGTGAGAACAAGGGTTCTAGGCTAATGCATACAAACCTCTCAAATGAAGGCATCCTTAAGGCCTTGAATGAAATGTTGAGCAAGAAGTAAGTCATCATTATTGTAACAAGAATACTATCTAAGCTCAAATAATCAAATTTCATATTGATCCACTATCATGTTTCCTTGTTAGAGTGAGTGAAACTCATCAGCACGGGCGTCTCTGAACTGTAGAGATAGGAATCTCTCCTAGAACCTCTCCTCAAAGATCTCCCAAGTGAGATCTACAATAGTAATTTGAATCTTTTGACTCTCAATATTTCACCATGTGGATGCATGGTCCCTCAACTGCATAATTGCACAATGGGCCCTCATGTGAGTTGAGTATGGATACATGGTGAAGTAGTGCTCCATGTCCAACAACCAAGTCTTAGCCTTGAGGCCACTTCCCTTGCCATCATATACTAGTGGTCTATATTGGTGAAGGGAGTTCGTGATATCCAATCTAATGGAATCCTCATTTTTGTGGTTCCTACCATCCCAATGGTGCTTTCTGCCCCTGGTGGGGTAAGTGAATGCTCACATTCATGTTACTCCTCTCTATGCTCTAAATGATGGGAATATCCATGATGAGATCCCTCTTCCCGATCATGATCCTCTCGGTACTCCTCAATACAATGGCCCAACCGAGCAAGAATCTCCTAGAGTACTAGCAAAAATACCCCCATGCCATCCTAATTAGCATTATTACCTTGTTCTCCCTCTCCATCTTGATGTTCCTCTTCATGATGGTCTTCCTCATTAACAACCTATCGGTTACCACCCTAACCAGACCTATGTGTAGGAGGCATCCCTATGGAAGCAACAAGATAATGTCAGAATAATTAGATCCCAAGAATAAGAGTCAAATCATGAACCCAAGAGATATCAAAATAAAAACATAATATAATAGCACAAAATGAAAAACAAAACCATAGTGGAAGCATAACATAGAGATCTCAATGTTTCAACATGGGCTCTGATACCATATGTCATGCTCACTTGGAGATCCTTGGAAACAAGGATGGAATACAAGTAAGATAATATTTATTTTTTAAACAAGTGTAAGTGTACATGATAACAACATACATGGATCTCAAAGATCACAATAGAAGACTGAGAATCATCCAATCACCAATGGATCTTCAAATGCCACAACTAACCAAAATTACAAACAAGAAAACATAAGAGATCAACCAAGCTAACAGACAAAAGTTGACTCTTGAAAATTGGCTAAGTCTGAAATTTTGAAGCCCTAAAATTTGGCTAAGTCTAAATTTTTGAAGCCTTGAAATTTTCAAGAATCTTTATCTTAGCCTGTAGAGGTCTAGAACCTATCTCAAATGAATCATCCCATATATTAAAATATATCTTAAATATATACATCAACTTATACTTAAATGATATATTTTAAACCCCAAAGGACTGACTATGGAAACACACACAATCATAATCAAAATGCAACACCAAAGCATTGAAGAACACCTAAGAGGGTATCCCAAAAAATTTCCAAAAAGTTCAGATCACACCGAAAAAGTGTCTGCTACCTATCCACATAGGTTTTTACAAAACTAGGCAATACTTTGATACAACACTGGGTGATACTTTTTAGTATCACAAAAGACTTCTAAAGAAGGAGGGTGACATTTTCAGGGATTGGGTGATACTTCTCTCAAGGGCATGTGATACTTTTCAAGTATCATACAATATTTCTTCAAAGGGAGTGCAATACTTTCTAGTATCATACAATAAAACTCCAAAAGGAGTGTGACACAATTAGGGAACACATGATACAAGCATATGATACAATATTATATGACACCATGCTGAAAAAAGCTCACCCAAGAAACACAAGAATAGTTAAGGAAAATACAAAGGGGAAAAATAGAGAGTAAAACCTCCACACTAGAGAGTACTGGATCCATAATTTGAGGAGTGAACAATTGAATACACTACTAAAAGACATAATATACATCTAACCATCTAACAAGTAGTGAAAGGAAAAATACCAAAGGAAACATTGTAGTGAATAGAAATAGCATTGCAATGTACAAAAATAACCAAACTAAGTATGTGGTTCATCCCAACTATTAATGGCATCATAAGACAATCATGAGCTCTTTCCATCCCCCATGCATAACATCCCAAGTCACTAATTAGATCATTGGTACTATCATAATAGGGATGTCACTACTAAAACATGATATAGCATAAGCATAAAAAAATCTAAAATGCTAGTAGTAAAGCACAAGATAAACTTGTAAGTAGATAACATCACCTATCACATGTTAATCATCATAATAAGGGATGCATCAAAACTAAGATCATCTAACATGATAAACAAACATCCCAATGAAAGCATAAATTACAAGAAGCATACTCCAGAACCCAAAGTACTAAGTGAACATATTTAGCAACAGCCATGCTAGAACAATAGACCATCTCTGTATATCAATCCTTAGCAGTGGTGTAAGTAGCTATGCCTCCCAACCATGTGGCACCCATAGATCCACACCAACTATGCTAATGGAGGTAAAGATCCAACCACAAAGACACAAAAAATAACATCCGTGGCTGACACACATGCTAAGTAGTATAATGACTGAATCAAAGATATAGACAATGCATTAACTATAGGTCCTAGTCAGACATCTCAATGGGCTACTATGTAGGGGCTAACATCATGGAGAGTTACTTGGAATTGACAAGCCAAAGCTAGTATTGGTAGCATCAACTTCCCAATGAAAGGTACACAATTCCAGGCAACATCAACTTCCCAACGGAAGGTACACAATTCCCATTTGTAATTATATTATATGTTAGTACCACCCACATTTATTAATTTAGTTATCACTTATATAAAACTTCTTCTACCAACCAATGATAAATAGTCACCATGTTGCAGGATAGAAGCCCCTCCATATGCTACCCTATTCTACCCATGCTCATCTAATGATGAATGCCCGTAAGCATGCAAACTCCCAACCCAACCCCAATGATCATGACTTCCAAAAATACCATGGAAGATCAGGCTCTGCAGGTCACCTGACAAATGTACACATATGTACTCATGTGTGGTGCACCACCATCATGAAGATGAACATAAGGATTGGATGAGAACACAAGAATAAAGTCACTCAACCAAAATAGGCTTGGGAGGATGGACACAACATGTATCCCAATGCAACATAAGTGCAAAAAGTGGTATGATACATATCCAAATTGATCATCTAGGTCCACAACTAACATTGTACAAAGAAAACCTGACAAAATAGAGCAGCACGTAAAATGAGGTAAAAACTCCAAATTTTGGAAAAATTCCAAACTTAAAACTCTTTTTGTCTTTGTGTGTAAAAACCCTAAAATTGAAAAATAATTGAAAGTAAACATCATATGGAAAAATGGCCAGCATAACAGCTTAAAAACCCAAACCCCCATTTCAAAAATAGGGAAAAAGTTCATACGTGACCAACCAGGCAGAACAAGCAAACAAAAATAGAGGGAAAAACTATTTTTCATCCTCATAACATACTCCTACAAGAAATGAAAGCTAAAATAGAGTGAAAACAATAAAATGAGAAAGCCCTACCTAATAGAAAAAGGGGTAGAAAATGAAACTCCCACAATAAAATAGATCAACCATCAAATCTATCAAAACTCATGGCAAAGCATGATCTACATGAGCTGAATCCAACAAAACCAACCTCGCAAAGATCCCACACTCATAGCTCTTAGAATGAACAAAAAACCAATCCTTCAAAAGAGGATTCCCAAATTAGCTCTCAAAATTCTATTTCTAAAATGTGAGAAGTGAATAATGAATTCACTTTTCCAATACTCATTCACTTTTCAAGTGAATAGTTGATTATGGAAAAAAGCTAGCTAGAGTAGCTAAACTTTGAATTGACCCAAATGAAAAAAAGTTAATATCTATAACAAAAATTCACCTGAGGCAGAGCTGCCAAAAGTTAAATCTAAAAATATTAAAAACCCAAAATCACAAAAAATCACATAACACTTTCACGACAATGGAAAATCTTAAATTCACAAATATGCTCACTGGTCTAGTCACGTAATGTAGATGAGTTCAAGTTTACTAATCACTGAAAGGTTTTAATTAAATGAATTAAAATAAGGATACATCAACTATATACAAATGACATTGGTAAAATATGAACAATTAAATCACTAACTCCATGTGCCACTGCCAGGGATATAATTCTTGCACACTAAAATGCATAATAAAGTGCAACTGCATATAATATCATAGCTAAAGCAACATGTATTATAAATACCTATTTAATCCATTTACACCACTCACGTTTGCAAAAAGCATAAAGATACAAGAATGAAGTAAATCACCATAGCATAAAATCCATCACATAACATAATCAAAAATATGTCCAATAAACCATAAAATCAAATATCATCATAGATCTACAGTCATCTCAAAATAGAATGAACATGCAAATATGATAAAATGAACAATATAGCAATAAAGCATCTATGGTATGAAATCAAAGTATAACATCCAAACCTCAAGTCATCATAAGGTACAAAAGAAGAGTATCAAGTATCTCTCAAATCAAAATAAATGAGGTAGAAACTACAAACATGAGAGGCACTACAGTAATGGCTATGAGTAATTCTATTCTTAGATCTTTTACCCTAAAATATGATGATGTGATCAGTGTTATTTTGAGTGAGGAAACTCATGGGAAATCTTCGGGTGGATCTACACGAGGAAGTGCTTTGAATGCACAAAGCAGGGGCAGAATGACTAAGAGAGGAAGTAATTCTAGAAATCGTGGGAAATCAAGAGGAAAGTCAAAGGGGAGGTCTCAATCGAGAGGACCGAATAATGGCTGGTACTATGGGAAACTACTTCATAAAATGAAAGATTGTTGGAATCAAAAGAAAAATGAAGGAGACAAATTAGATGGAGACAAGGAGAAAAATGTGGTAAGTAACAAATCCGAAAAGGATGTTTTTCTTCTATCTTTAGAAAGTGTTGATGATTCATGGGTTTTAGATTATGGTGCTTCATTTCATGCTACACCTCATAGAGGTTATTTCATTGATTATGTCTGAGGGAATTTTGGGCTTTTTTTATTTTGGGATAATGAACCTTGTCAGAATGTTGGAAAATGAAAAATTAAGATTAAGATGCAGAATGGGAATCATTGGCTACTACATGAGGTAAAACATGTTCCAAGACTGAGTAGGAATTTATTTTCAGTAGGGAAACTTGGTGATGAGGGCTGTGTAGTTACTTTTAATGATAAAAAATGGAAGGTTTCAAAAGTTTTCCTTGCAATAGCGAAAGGTGTGAAAGTAGGCATCTTATATCTTTGTACAAGTCATATTTTTCCTTCTACTTTACATTTTTTAGAGAAAAATGAATGTTTAGGAAAAATTGCTACAATTGAGTAGGGAGAACAAATAGCTACTATAGATTCTGATACAACACTATGGCACAATAGACTTAGGTACATGAGTGAGAAAAGTATGAAAGTACTTCATTCAAAGAAAGTTTTACTAGGTCTAAAATTTGTTAATATGGATTTCTATGAAAGTTGTGTGTATGGAAAATAAAAGAGAGTGAGTTTTTTGAAGACTGGGAAGGAAAACAAAAAGGAGAAATTAGAGCTTGTATATACAGATGCACGGGGGCTAGCTTAGGTATCTTCCCTTGGTGGCTCTCATTATTATGCTATATTAATTGATGACACAACTAGAAAAGTATGGGTTTATTTTATTAGACATAAATCTAATGTATTTCAAACTTTTAAGAAATGTAAATGCTTGGTTGAAAATGAGACTAGTAAGAAATTAAAATGTCTCAAATATGATAATGGTGGTGAGTATTGTAGTCATGAATTTGAAGATTATTTCTCCACTAATGTTATTCATAGACAGAAAACTATTCCAAGGACTCCATAGGAAAATGGAGTTGTTGAACGCATGAATAGGACTATCATGGAGCACATAAGGAGCATGAGGTTGCATTTTGGGTCATCCTTATGCATGTGAACAGAGGCTATCAATGTTTTTTTATATTTGATTAACATAGGTCCCTCTACTCCTTTAGGTTATGGTATTCCAGAGGAAGCATAGACTAGTAAGAAGGTGAGTTATTCTTTTCTCAAAATTATGGCTCTAAAGCATTTTCTCACATAGATTCTAAAAATAGAACCAAGATGGAAGCTAAGTCAAAGATATGTGTATTTGTTGGATATGACATTAATAAATTTGGTTATAGGCTTTGGGATTTTGAAAATCATAAAATTTTAAGAAGCAAGGATGTCATATTCAATATGAAAGTTTTGTACAAAGATCTATTCCAACAACATGAGAAGAAAGAAGATGATTATGTAGTGTGGATGATACTCTAAAAGGTGATGTTCTAGCCCTTCCTCATGATTTACAACAATTACAACAACAAATACCACACAGACTGATAAATGTTAGATGGTCAAAAAGACAAATTAGACCTCTAGAAAGATTCTCTCCCTCTTTGTATTAAATTTTACTTACTCATGCTAGTGAACCTTAATGTTATGATGAAGTTGTGTAGGTGGATACTAAGATTCAGTGTGAGTCTACAATGAAAGACAAAATGGACTCTTTACTAAAGAATAAGACATGAGATTTATGCAAGTTGCCTACAAGTAAGAGAGCTTTACAGAATAAATGCATTTATAGGTAAAAAAGAGAGAGGGAGAAAGTAAGAAAAGATTTAAAGCTAGGTTAGTTGTAAAAGGATTTGCATAGAAAAAGAGAATTTATTTTGATGAAATATATTCTCCTATTGTTAAAATGACTTCTATTCATATTTTTTTAAGTCATGTGGCTACTAAAGATTTGCATTTAGAGAGTTTGATGTTAAAATAGCCTTCATGATGATTTGGATGAAGAGAGATATATGGCTTAGCCATAGGGATTTGTCATCAAAGGTAGGGGGAACTTAGTGTGCAAATTGAAGAAAAGTTTATATGGCTTCAAGCAAGCACCTTGGAAATTGTATCTAAAATTTGATAGTTTTATGCATGAGCATGGATACAATATGTGTCATTTAGATAATTGTGTCTACTTTAAGAGGTTGGATGATGATAGCTACATTATTTTATGTTTATATGTTGATGAAATGCTTGTAGCTGGGTCTAACATGGATCACATTAAGGGGCTAAAATGCCAGTTAGCACATGCATTTGCTATGAAGGATTTTGGGGCAGTAAAACAAATTCTTGGTATGAAGATTTGTAGAGATAGGAAAAATAGAAAATTGATGCTATTTTAGGCTGATTATATTGAGAAGGTGTTGCAACATTTTTTTATGGAGAATGCTAAAGTTGTTAGCATACCTGTCCTAAGACATAATAAGAGGAGGATAAGATGTCCAAGGTACCATATGCTTTAGTTGCAGGAAGCTTGATGTATGCTATTGTATGTACTAGCCTAGATATTGCACATGCAGTGGGAGTTGTTAGCAGTTATATGAGTCATCCATTAATTGAGCATTGGAATGTCATCAATGGATTCTCAGATATTTGAGAGGAACATCTAATAAGTATTTACACTTTGGGGGCTCTACTACTAATTTAGAAGGTTATGTTGACTCAGATTTAGTAGGGGATATTGATACTAGGAGGAGTACTATAGGTTATGTCTTTACTATTGGTGGGCTAGCCATGAGCTAGGTTTCTAGGCTACAGAAGGTTAATGCTTTATCCACTACAAAGGTAGAGTATGTTGTTGCTATAGAGGCTGCCAAGGAGATGACATGGATTTAGTTCTTCTTGGAAGAATTGGGACATCCTCAAAAGAATAATTATTTTTTTACAAATAGTTAGAGTGTCATTCAAAGACCAAACACATACAGTTTTGGTACCATTTCATTCGGTCAGTTTTGGAGGATGGATAGTTAAAGCTAGACAAGATACATATAGATGACAATCCAACATATATGTTTACAAAATTAGTGATGAGGGAGAAGCTGACCTCCTCTTCAACTTTAGTTGGTCTTTGAGACTAAACATGAATAAAAGAACATCAAAGTCTAGGGTAGTTTGATCTAGTGGGAGCCCCGTGTGGTAGCGGTATAGTTATAGGATCAATCTCCAATTGGAATATTGTTGATTAGTGTTGAGCCTGATTAGTCCCCAAGTGGGAGATTGTTAGTTTATGGTTACTAATCAAGAAAGTACTATACATACTTCATAAATTCTCTAGGGTAAATTTTTTTTTTGGCTCCTCGCCAACATTGTGGTTGACATATGGCAAACATATTTTAACCCTAAGGTGGCATAAAATTACTTGTATAAAAGGGCTTAGGGTTAGGTATCTTTCATTAAGCTGTGATGCAAAATTAGTTCTTGTGGTGGTATTGAGCTATAAGGGGTTACAGATTGTAATTAGCTTGTAATCACTAGATCATAATAATATCAAACTTACTATTTAGTGGACATAGCCCAAGGATTGGGTGAACCACATTAAATCTTGGTGCCTTGTGTTCTTTTTTGTGTGATCTATTATTTTCTATTATTGGTCATATTTGCATGTACTTATTATTTCTATCTGTGGTTTAATCCTAATATGAACAAGGAGAAGTAATAAGAAACAAAGCAAGACTGGTATGCAAAGGTTATTCTCAACAAGAAGGAATTGACTATGAGGAAACATATGCACCTGTAGCAAGAATAAAAGTAGTCAGAATGTTCTTAGCATATGTAGCAAATAAAAACTTCCAGGTATATCAGATGGATATTATGTTAACATTCTTAAATGGAGAACTTGAAGAAGAATATGGTTTGCAGATTAAAGAAAGCCATGAATGGCTTAAATCAAACACCTAGAACCTAGTATGCAAGGTTAGATAAATACTTGGCAAAGCTTGGATTTGCTAAAGAAATAGTAGATAGAAACTTGTACTCAAAAAAAGAAATAGAAAATGGTTAGTTGATAATGATTGTATTTGTTGATGATATCATTTTTGGAGGAAATGATGAAGCCAGTAACAAATTCTCAGAAAATATGAAGAATGAATTTGACATGAGCATGATAGGGGAAATGAAATTTTCCTTAGGATTGCATATTTTTCAAAACAAAGAAGGAATCTTTATTTTTCAAACCAAATATTTGAAGGATTTGCTAAAAAAATTTGGACTAGAAGATTGCAAACCAATTGGAACTCCTTTGGTAACTAGTCACAAATTATCAAGCAAGTATGAGCCACCTACTATTCAACAAAAGAAGTATAGATCTATGATTGGAGGATTTTAGTATCTAACTCATTGTAGACCTAATATAGCAAAGGCGGTTAGAATTTTGGTAAGATTTTAGACTGATCCTAAAGAATATCACTACACAATAGTAAAAAGGATATTCAGATATCTAAAAGGGATATCTAATTATGGCATTTGGTATGATAGAAGTAATGATTTTACCCTTTGCACTTATACTAATTTTGATTATGCTAGAGATATGGATGATAGAAAAAGCACCAGTGGAGGAGTATTCTTTCTTTGTGGAAGATTGGTTTCTTGGCCAGGCAAGAAACAAGATTGTACCTGACAAAGTACTGCAGAGGTAGAATATGTTGCAACAAAAAACAACTATAATGAAATTATATAGATGAAGTAGATGATGAAGGAAATTGGAATTACATTCAAAAAACCTGTTATTATTTACTGTGATAATACAAGCACAGTTAACATGTCTAAGAATCATTTTTTGCATTTTAAGATTAAGCATATCTCTATAAAGTATCATGTGTTGAAAGAGAAAGTTGTAGAGAAAGAAATAAGAGAGGAGTACATTAACACTAAGGAATAGATTACAAACATTTTCACAAAGGCCTTACCAAAGGATACATTTTATTACCTATGAGGTAGGCTTGGGGTTATGCCCCTACCTATTTCAGAATAAAAGATGCAAAAAAATATCAATCCAAGGAATAGAGCACCATTAATAGACTGGATTGAATCTTGATTCTTCCTCAATGGGGGAGTATCTGTGATGAATAGGGTCAAAAAAGGACTCTTGGTAATTGGTAATTGGTATACAATAGTGTCTAAATTAGACACTTGAGTTGTTCATGAATTTATATACAAAGTTGTAAAGCAATAGATCACCTTGTAGTCATGTTGATAAAGAAAATTGAAGCATTTGTGTACTATCTTTGACATTGATGTCAATGGGGGAGAAGTATGGCATGAAAAACATTGTACTATGGGGGAGAAGTATTAAAATAAAGGATCTACATGAAGTAATATTTTATTGATGAAGAGGATTTGAAAAGACTTGTTGTTATTCCTGGAACTAGATTTTTTTCATCTATGTTGTCATCAATGCCAAAGGGGGAGGTTGTTAGCATGAATATCGATGCTATGGGGTAGTATTGGAGAACATTGATATGATGTATTTATAATTATGTTTGTCATTGATGACAACATAGCAATAAGTTTGTAAAAGACTAATAGAGTAGTAGACTATGATTTCTATATTGATAATAATATATTAATTATCTGATGATGTGTAGTTACTAGCACATACTACATTGTGTATTTGTTATGAGGTTAAGTGTACATAACCTAAATCAATAGTGTATGAAAGATATGATTGAACTATGTGGAAGGAGAGTATTAGGAAAGAAGTTCCTATTGCATGATTGTTATGTTTTGTTACAATTGTAGTGAAGGGTTGCACAATGAACTAGAGATAGTTCATTGACATTAGATAATGTTAGAGAGTGCACATGTATGAAAGTCACACATGTGAAAGTTTATGTATAATTATGAGGTAGGAACATTAATTAAATATGTATCTCATTTAATTAATGTATGATAATGAAGAATGAAGCCAGCTCAAAGATTTATTATTAAGCATGGTATAAAGGAATGATTTTTTCTTTGTTTTACATATAGACAAGTGAAGAAAACTTGTAAATTACTAAGAAGCAAAGGGATAGAAAATTAGAGTGATATACCTATCTGTGTTATTGACCTTAAGGATTATTGTTACTAAGTTCAGAGTTCCAGAACTAATTACATGATCTGGAAGTGAAGGAGTCAAATTTACTAGACAAAGAAAGAAGTGAAATATTATTACACATCTATTATTCTGAAAGGAATAGCACGAAGGTCAATTGGACAGTGGGTTTGTTGATCTAATGCTGAAGCTATTTGGATAGTGGGTTCAACTACCTTCCACAACTTCTAATAGGGTTGGAATCTCCTAATAGGGATTCAAAGTCTCCTAATAGGGACTCCTTGTACTATATATTGTAATAGACTCCTAACACAATCCATCCTCTAAAAAATGAATATTCATATTAGTGCATAATTTTTTGGGCATCATTCCCACCAAGTTTTTCCCTTTGATATCCTCAGATGCCTTTTCATCATTCAAAACATCCATAGTCTTACACGTAGGTACCATAGTACTAGGAGGACCTATTCATAATGGTTTAAATCCAAGCCCCAAACTAGGAGGTTTTCCTTCTATAGTGATAGGTTTAATGATTCCTTGTTTCTGAGATCCAAGACCACTATAGCCATCATAACCTTGTTTCTGCATGATGGTAAACCTATGTCCATACTTGCTAGGAGATATCAAAGTGGGTTCTCATTTTTCTTTTGCTTTCTCAATACATATGGATGTATTCTCATTGATAGAAGTATCATTCTTTGTACTGATGGGAGAAAGTGGTGACTCCTTGATGTGGGATACATGAGACAAAAAGTGTTTTCCACACCTGTTGTCTTTAATCTTCATCTTTTCCTTGGATTTACTGAGCAGTATATCAGCATCCACATACTTAGAGGAATTTGTGGATTGTGCTTGATTATTTGTTGGGATTTGGAATGCAGTAGCATCTCTTAGATTAGCACAAAACTAGAAAGGATCTAGATCACCGGGGATGGTAACCTCTATATTATGATAGGAAAACTTCAGACATTGATGATATGTAGAAGGGACTACTTTAATAGCATGAAGCCAATGGTTTCCTAGTATCATGTTGCAATTCATTTCTATATCTAGGACATGGAACAATGTATCTTCAGTAGCTAGACCAACTCTGAAAGGTAGTGTGATGATGCCCCTGGAGAAGCGTTCACCATCATCATAAGCTTTTATTGTGATTCTTCAAGATGGATCCACATCATCTTCAGAATAACCCAAATTGTTGACAACCTTAAGAGTACAGATGTTCAGTCCTGCTCCTCCATCTATTAAGACACATCTGACTTTGGCATTATGGATGAAGACTTTGAGATAAAGGAGATCATTATGGCTAGGTTTGTTCTTAGGAATATCATGGAGTGAAAATTTGATATGTTGTGATATGGATAGGTTCGTAACCATGGCTTGGAACTAGGCAACATCCATGTTATCTAGGACTATTGACTCTTTAAGGGCTTGCTCCAAGATCTTTTGGTGTTGGGGGGATGCACGCAGGAGGTCCAAAATGGATATTTGCGCAGGGATTTTTCCTAGTTGTTCAACAAGGCTATAATCAGATGAAGTAGGAGTGGTAGGTCTACTTGGAGGTGCAGGTCTAGTAGAAGCAATAGGTCTAGATGGGGCTCTAGGTAGGGTCATCTTGCTATGGCATGTAGCGACAGCACAATGAGGGTCTTTAGCCTTCAATATGAATGTGGATATGTGAAAGTCAGACTCATTAAAGAAATTGATGGTGTAGTCATAGCTAGTACGTGTGTAATTCACATTACCTTGTGAGTTTGAGTTTGAACTTGAGGGTTTCTCTTTGTCATGATTACCCAAAGGATCTTTGAAAATAGTATGATCAGAGTTGGATTCTAACAATGATGGATCAACTGTGATGACACCATCATCAATAAGGTCTTGTATTGCATGTTTTAGTTCGAAGCATGATGAAGTCTTGTGTCCTTTGGTGCAATGGTAATCACAATACTTTTTGTCATCCCACCAATCTGCTTTAGTTAATGGTTCATCTTTGATTGGGGGTTGCTGCAGGAAGTTATTACTCAGTAATTGTTGTAATGCAGTCTCAAGTGGTATTCCCAATGGTGTGAATTTCCTTTCTTTGGTTCTAGGATGTCTTATTTCTTGTGTGGAAGTCTCAGTTCTCTATTGTGGAGCTGATGTTTGATTAGAGGTTTGTGAATTTGTAGGGTTTACACCTTTCAAAGTTAATTGAGGTTGTGTTGTGCTAATTGTGCGAGCATCCACAATACCATCATTAGTCACATTCTTGTTTTTGGAGAAAAATTTTGCCTTGTCATTAGATGAGTTGGTGTTTGTGTTTTCTTTGTTTATCTTGAGGATTCCCTTATGGATAAGAGCATCTTCAATACTAATCCCTTTTTTCATTAGTTTAGAAATGGTGCTTGGACTCTTGATTTTGAGTTCATACATTAAGTCTGGGACTAAGTTTTCAATGCAAATGTTTACTTGTTGTTCTTCAGGAATGTCTAGTGAGCATTGACTAACTAAGCTTCTCCAACGCAGTAAGAATGTGATGAATGATTCTCCCATCTTTTTTCTAGTCGAGAACAAATCAAAAAGTGTTACCTCCTTTGTAATGTTAAAGGAAAAGTGGGAGATAAACTTGCCTGCTAGCTCTGACCAAGATTTGATATTGCTAGGAAGTTTGGAGTACCATTCAAGTGTAGGCCCACCTAGAGAACAAGGGAACAATCTCATAAGGTAAGTGGGCTCATCACTAAGTTCGGTACATGAAGCACAAAATTCTCTAATGTGGTCAATAGGGTTTCCTTTTCCTCAATATTTTTCAAACCTTGGAGCTTCAAAGTGTTTTGGGAATGGAGGCATATACAGACTTTTATCGAATAGGTTAGGATGTAGGTCCCTTTCTATATATAGAGCTTGTTTCTTTTGGACTCCCAATTACTCGACTTGTTTGGAAAGTTGTTTGAATTTTTGTAATAGTTCTTCATTGGGGTTTTGCATGATGGTCTTTCCTTCAAGTCTTTTGTGTCTATGAGTAGACCATTTCCTATGATGAGAACTATGTCTACTTGGTTCTGACATTTCTGTGTTTGATGAGTCTGATGAAGTGTCGCTAGGTGGTGGAGGTATGTTGGCACCTAGAAGATAGAAAGGTCCTTGTTGTTGGGGAACTTGTTGTGGTATTTGATGTGGCACTTGTTGTGGGATTGAATACGATTGTTTTACCATGTGTTGTTGTTGTGCCGTGTGTTGTGGTTGTTGTTGTGGTACCTCTGTTGGTTGTATGTGAGACCATGTGCGTGCTTGTTGTTGTAGAGGTATTTGTTGAGGTTGTTGTGGCACATGTTGTTTTTGTAACAAATGTTGTTGGTATGCAATTTTTTGCTCAAGGTGTCTTTGGTATTCCAACTATTGCTCTTGTTGTTGAGTAAACATCATTTGTTATTGTTGGAATTGTTTTTGATAAATTGTGTGTAAGTCAAGTGGGTCCACATGGGATTGTGTGTTAGGAATGTTAGATGTTTGCCCCATTTGTGGTTGTTGTTGTTGCATTTGATGTTGTTGTTGATATGTGGGATGTGTGTCAAGTGGATGTAGACTTGGTTGTGCCTTGGAAGTGTTGAGTCCTTGTACCATTGTAGGTTGTTGCTGTCATGGGGGTTGACTAAGTCCTTGAGAATTGAACATCGTGTTTGTATTGTTGTTTTGGTACCTTTGTGTTTTAGATGTTCCTGCTTGCGACATCATATTGACTTGACTATGCGATATGTCCCTGTTAGGAATGGGCGTAATGTCAATAAGACTTTTTCTTTGTGCATCTATAGGGATGGTTGCACTTGATGTTTCACATGTTGTATTTATGAGAGGCTCCATAGTGTTTGATGTCGTAGCATGGGGTAACGTTAGAAGCAAAGGTGTACTTTGTTGATTTGCCTCCAAAGAAGGTATGTCTGGCATCCCTAGAGCACAGGTCTCTTTAGGTGCATCTTGTTGTTGCATCATGTGACTAAAATCAAGTCTTAATGTCCTTTTGGGGTGTTTAGGGATTGGTGGTATTTCATCAAACAAGGGGTTGACATTGATGTGTTCAAATGTACTTTGGAGGATTTCAATTGTTGGTTCTTGATGGGATCTTATAGGTGCCATTATTGCATTTGAAAACTCCAAAGGTTATTTTCCCTTGTCTAAGTCTAAATTTATCATGGGTTGGATGTTTTCAATTTTTGTGTTGGTTTGATTTTTGGACTTAGGACCTTCCAAGTTTGGGTTAAATTTGACAATTTCTTGAGCTGCCAAATATTTGAAGTTCTTGCAAAAACTTTTGTCTTGACATGCCCTAGCCATTTCTTAATGAGTGATGCCATAATCAGTATCAGAGTCATCACTTAGGTGTACAATACCTTGTTGTATGTTTGATGTGTTAAGTTGGCTGAATTCAAATGAATATGATTGTTCATCTTCAGGTGAGGTTGGTACACTTCCTTCTCCTAGTGGCATTGGCACAAATATATGTTCAAATTTAGGACTCCATTGAACCATCCCACATGTGGGGGAAGTGTTTGGAGGAAATCTCATGGTAGGTGCATTTTTCAAGGTTTGTTGTGCCATAGCTTGATTATGAGGATCTTGCGGATACATATTCAAAGGGTCTAATATTAATGGTTGCGATGTCTCAATTTGGTCTTCATCAAAGGTTTGTTGGATTTTCTTTCTCTTTATTTGTCTTGGATGAGGTTTTGGTTGTGCTTGTGCCTCAAAAAACAAAGGTTGATAAAGTTCCTTTGGTCTCTGAGCTGCTTGTCTCCTAGTAAGTGTTGGCATGATACCTAAGAGTGCAAAGAGTGGTGGGTATGCAAGATATGAGAGTTTTTGGGACTTTTAATTGTTTAGGAGTGTTATGGAATGTGAGGAAATGCTAGATGAATAATGGTATTGAAGTGCAAAGTGCAAATGTCCTAGGGATGTTATGCAAATGCAAATGCAAGGTGATGTTTTGAAGTTTGACTAGAGGGGATGAAAATGACTCTAAGGTATGCAAAATGACAATTAGGGTTATGTTTTAGACTTGTTAAGGATGCTAAGGGTTGATGTATGCAAGGTGTATCATGTAAAGGATGATGTTCTAGGGTTCACAATGACATTTGGGACATGCAAAATGAGGGTAAACGCTCAAGAAGACAATTTGGTAGTGAAAATGATGCTAAGGATTGTGATCAATGCAATATGAAGGGGATATATCACTAGGGTAGGTCAAAATGATGTTTGGGGATGCTAGGGATATGTTTATGCTATGACAAGGGTATATGGAAAGTTTTGAACTTAGATAAAACCTTTTGAAAGTATTTTGCTTAAGAGTTTAACCTTGTGATAAAGGACTTTGGATCTTGACCAAAAACTGATAAAAGATGAAAAGATCAAATTGATAAAAGATGAAAAGGTCAAAGATATTAAGACATAGATAGATTTTGACCAAAGAAAATGATAAGAAAAGATAAAAAAGACTAGTCAAGATCCATTATCCATCAACACTAGGAGATACTCTAAGACTTATACTTTGTCTAGATTTTTGACTAAATTCAAAGGTTTTGGGGGTTCAAAATGACGTTTTGAGGACTCAAAATGATGGTGATGCTAAGCGAGATGTCACAGAGAGGTAAATGGTAGAGGATAGTGTTAGGGCTAGTTTGGATGCTCAAAATGATGATTATGACACCCAGAATGATGGATAAAGTGGTCAAGATGATGAATAGGTATGTAAAGATGCGAGGTGGTGAATGCAAAGTGCTGATTCTGAGATGGGAATGCAAAAACTAAGGAAAGTAAAACTGAACCTAAATGGATGCAATATGAAGTCTATATGATGTAAGAATGAAGCTTGGACTAGGGTGAATGCAAGTGAAATCTATGCAAGTGTGAGATCTACATTTTGCCAAGCACATTTAAGAGCACAAGTTGCCATGTTTTCCAAGGTTCGAGTGTGTTGAATCAATGTTTGCAAAGTTTGATAAAGGTTGAAATGTTTTGGGAATGTGTGAGGTTTTGACAAGTTCAAATGATATCCAAGGTGTAAATTTAAAAGTTTGGCTTTTATCTTGATTATGTTTTACACACACGCAAGACACATTAAGACAAGAATAGATCTTGTAAAAGTTAACAAACACAACACAACCTTGGCTTTTAGGACTGTATCCACTAAATTCCTACTTGAACCAAATTTTAACCACGCTTATCCATAGCGGACAACCTAGGATCTTGACACCACAGGCTCCCCCTTACAGCTCACTCACTTCTCGGGGCTACCAAGATCCGCTTCCCAAGGGGCATGACTTCCCAAGGGACTGTTGCCTCTACTAAGGACCACGAGAATGTAAGATGTCTTCACGGGCATGCGTGACCCCTTGAGCTAGTGGATAGAAACAATTTTGGCCACTAAAACATGGTTTTTAGTAAGGGCATTCCATTCGCCAAGTTAATGATAAACTTCCGCAGAAGATCTCTCAGCCCCGAGAACTAGGGTTTGACGCACCACAAGGGTACTGGAGGAGAGCTATCACTCAGCAATACCGTCGACACAACTTTCACTGTAATCGAGTTTTATATAGCGGCTGGAACATTGACCTGGCTTTGGCCCGTTACCGCTCTGAGGTCATCCCCTGGCATACCCAATATTGAGTATCTTGGTCCAAGGCAGGCCTCCTATAGAAGTTACATGAATTTCTCTTACACCCAAGATCCACGAATGACGAGGGGAGAGGATACATCCAATGCAACTCCTAGGGATCTAACACCATAGACACGCCAAGCAAAAAAGAAAAAGATTCTTTTTAAGCACCAAACAAAATGTTATCTAATCTAGGAAATCCACACACATAGTTTTAAAAGATACACGAAGTCTTCGACAACGTCCTGCAAAGCACACATCAATAGTTTGTTATGATCATATCTTCATCCAATGATCGCCACATGCTGTAAATAGACCATTAGTAACAAAAAATCACCTAATCTATGTCCTAGAGAGTGATAGGAGCTTGAAATGTAGATTTTGATTGGTGCATGTGCTTACTATGAACCTAGGTGTGCTCTAATAGTATAGATCTAGATATGAAAAAGAAGAGTAGATAGTCATTATACCCTTCCAAGTGAGCTCCTTCCTTGCACCTACAAGCACAAAACAAGAAAACCCAAGTTAGATATGCATGTTCACATAGGGTTCACCAAATGTAGGACTAGAAAAATGGGTTAAAATGCATAACACACTATCAGAAAATCACAAAACTCAATAATCATGTGTTAGCACCCACTAGTCTACCATGAAAGCCAAACTAAACAAAAGAAAGCAAACATAATCAAAAACTCCCTTTTTCGTTTGTAGCTCCCATGTCCTTCTTTCTTCTCCAAATGATTGTAGCTCCAAATTTGCTTATAGTGCACACAAAATTGAAGCAAAAGCCTATGATAGTGATAATGCCATGAGAATACTTGAAGTGTGATTTTATGTGAGAGAGAATGCAAAATAAAAATTAGAGACTCAAGACTTTAGCATTCTAGGATTCAAGAGCCTCCAAAATGAGAGAAGAGTGTTCATTTTATAATCAACATTCAAAGTGAGGGCATTGGATTTGTCACCCATAGATGTACAATGTGGCAAGAGATTCCTATGATGCATATGACAGAATATGCCAATTTTGAGATTCTATGACACATGCAAGTCAAATTTGGAAGAGAATCTATGATGCATCATAAGATTCCTCAATCCACTTAAAGCCAAGAATCTATGACGAATAAGCCAAATAGGGACATGAGTAAGAGGTAATAATAATTACTATGACGCATATGATAGAATATGCCAAAAGTAAGATTCTATGACACACGAGAGTCAAATTTGGAAGAGAATCTATGACACGTCATAGGATTCCTCAACCCACTTAACGCCAAGAATCTATGACGAATAAGCCAAATAGGGACATGCATAAGAGATAAGAATATTTGATTATGACAAATCTCATCCAAGTGTCAAAGGAGAATACATGAGGTGTCACATCCAAGTGTCATGATGATGAAATATTTTATGGAATATTTGAATTAAAAATCCTTTTATTCCACAAAATAAGAATTAGTAGAAAATGGAATTAATGATGGAAAATAGAACTTAGGAAATTGTAAATTTCCATGGTTTTCAGATAATGAATCAATTCATTAATAAAATTAATTAATTGAGGATGATAATTGGGAAGAATAATTAGAAAAAATAGGATTAAATTATGTGTTATTTAATCCTATAGAGAAAATTAGCAGATGATTGGCCAAATTGATTAAATGAATGTGACAGTATCGTTTGATGAAAATGTAATGATGATGGATATGGAATAAGATGATCAAAAGGTAGACCAAAGCCATGGTCAAATTGATCAATTGAAGTGATAACATGCCAAGGACACATGAAATGAATTGGTTGATATGTAACATTTAACCGACATTGTAAATGCTATAGGATTGAAATTGATTGATAAGGTTTGATCATCATAACACTGACGGGCATTGTCAATATTATTAAAATGGTTGATGATGCCATGATCTGACATTGAAAGCTTCAACAATGTTAAAGATTGAATGACATGAATGATAGTTTGACCTAGCACTGAGAGCCATGACAGTTCTAAGGTCAAATTGATAAGATTGATAGGTTGATAGGTTTCCAAGGCACTGAAAGTCACAACAATGCCTAGGAGTGGATAATTGATGATTGATTTGGGATGTTTGATATGTTTTTGGTTGATTAGGACCGATTTTGAGTGATTCTGAGTTGATTTGGGGTGATTCTGAGTTGATTTGATATGATTCTGAGTTGATATGAAATTGAGGTGAAAGGGGATACAAATGACAAAATATGGTCAATCTGGCCAAAAGATCGATGTTAGTAGAATGAGAAAATGGGACAAATTAGTATGAAGAAGTGATGAGGTTGTAGATGCGAACCATTTTTGAGTGTCTACAGTTATGAGCATCTCTTTATGGTTATTGTTTGCATTGGTTCATTGATCAAGATTTTTTTAAGAGGATACATATTTTAATTATCACATAACTAATTTACACCCCCCGCCCCCCCCCCCCACCCACACACCTCCCCCCCGGCCTCTCTCAGTTATATTAATGGACTATTGTTTCTAAGTAGAGATTAGTTTCATGGACAAGAAAGAAACAAAATTGTATTTCCCAATCAATAGCTAAAGTTGAGTATGTGGTTTCTCTAGTAAATTGTTCAAAAATTATGTGGATCAAGAAATTACTTAATAGTATATAAGAAGAAAAATATAGATCTAGTGGTTATCTATTGTGAGAATAGAAGTGCTATCAATAAATCAAAGAATAATGTCATGCACACTAAAAAAAATTGCATTGCTATCAAGGATCAATACCTAAGAGAACTAGTTCAAGACAAAGAAGTGAAGCTAGAATATGTGCACACAAAAGAACAAATTTCTAACATATCTACTAAATCCTTATGAAGACAAAGAAGTTAAGCTAGAATATGTGCACACGAAAGAACAAATTTCTAACATATTTACACATAATGATGCAAATAATTTTACTTCAACAGATGTTGAAGGTATTAAAGTTTCGTAAGAAGAAAAACAATATAATACATCAATTATAAATAGATGACAAAAATCAGCTAGATATGAAAAATATATACATAATTAAGATGTATGAAGTGAATTAGGTCAATAAAGCTAGTGTATTTTGGCATTGTTTTCAAAGAGGTATAAAATTATGTAAGAGGGAGAGAGATATGCCAAAGAATGAGAGATATACTATAGAAGGATAAAACTACTAAAGAGGACAAGATTTGTATAAGAAATTAGAGGGAGTTTCTGGAAGTTTATGGATGGGAATTAGAATGAAACTAAGGATATTATTCAATCATGGAATTTGAATCTTTTCAATTACATGGTAACAATGAGGGATATGTATTCTTGTAAATGGAACCTATTTTGTTGAAAGAAATATTGAGGTATTGTCATCAATGCCAAAGAGGGAGATTCTTGGAAACTACAATTGGAATAATTGATGTATTTTCATCAATGTCAAACCTACTAATAAGACATGTTTCTACCTAATCTAAATGTCATATTTTGTTTGATTGATGAAGAGGATTTGAGATATTTCTCATAACAAAAGAACCTAGAGGAAAGATTGAGTTACGAAAACAAAGCTACAATGAAAATTTTATTAGTTAAACTTTGACAAAAAGAAATAATTGTTTATATCATGTTGATGTTCAAGTATTTCTAGAACTAGTCAACTTATATCACTTTTTTAAATCTTGACCAAGAAATAAAGTGAACGATTAAGGAATGTTGATTGATGCTAGTATCAATAAAGCCATAGTAAGTGGCAAGAAAATTTAGTGTTAACTGACCATCAACATTGATTGGGTGATAGTATCAATGCCAAGAAATAATTTCTACACTAATTGAGAAAATTTAGTGATGTCCAAGTGTTAGAACTTAGTGATGGCCAAGTAACAATAGTTTGAATGCGTATTATGAATCATGATTCCCATCCAACTCATTTCAATGCTTGGGATATTAGTGTAGGGTGCCTCCCTTCTTTTTAGTTTTTGGATTTTTAAGGGTTAGTTAAGAGGTTGTGTATGTTCAATAATTAACAAGAGTCCTTACAATTTAACTAGTCACAATATGTTTGTAGGAAGATCCAAAATTACTCATTAAGTCCTAAGTTGGTCAAAAGTTTCTCAATGAGTCAAACATTACTCTATAGGTAAAAAGTTGTTATGGATGGCAAAATAAGGTATTTGGTTACGTAATAGGTCCTAGGAATCTTAACAAGGGTCCTAGAATGGTCCTAGATGGACCCATTTGACAAAAAGATGTAAAGACCAAAAATTGACCTAAAGATGTAAAGACCAAAAATGCTTAGGTATTTGAGCATGGGAATCATATTTTGGAGGGTTAGAATGTTTCAATTTAGATTAAACATGAATGGGCCTTTTCTACAAATGTTGTTACTAAGTTTTTCATTGTTTTGTAATATTTTTGTGCCCTAGTACATATGTTTATGGATTGACATAGATGATCTGACTTCAGGATGTTGTAGTATGTTTTTTAATCTCTACTTTTCATATTCATAGTATATCTCAAGGATTAGGGTTGGTGAGTTGTGATAGTTTACTTGGTGACTAGTTCACGATTCTCATTTACACAACTACTACCACAATAATAGCTCTAACCTTGTTGAATTATAGTTCAGTCTTTGGAAATAATTTTTTTCTTTGTTTGTCATTTTTGTAGCTCAATTTTGAGCTTTGAACAAATGCCATAGGCTGACTGTTGGGAGTAGGTGAGCCAAGATAGTGAAAAGATATTGATGTAGAGCACACCCATGATTAGTTTTATCCAATTCAATGGATTTTTCTAAAGCCCTAGAATTTTTCCTTGAAGGGGCTAGTGGTTGGAATGGCTGATTCAAGGTTTGAAAGGATTTAGAAGTGTTTTAGTGAAAACTAGTCTAGAGGCCTAAACGATAGGATATAAACTAGCGCTTAAGGGTGAGTAGGGTTGTGGGTGCTTTGAGGCTCTCTATATTTTTAATTTACGAATGCTATGTGATAGCTTTCAGGTTCTTAAGGTATTTCATGAGGTTTTCTTGAAGGATTTGGAGCAATAGAATAAAATAGTTTTACTAGACCTAAAACAAGTAGACCTATTTAGCCATATTTAAGGTTAGTGACTTTTCAATGGTTTTTGATATGACCATAGGTATTTAGTGTAGACACCTAAAATCTTTTAGAAAATAAATTATTGTTATTTTTTGAAAAAGTCCCTGATGACATCATCATTTATTATTTAATTAATTTATTTATTTTATGCCATTAAATCCCTTTGTCTTAATTAAAAATATTTAATTGAGGAATCCCTCCCAAAAATGTTTAAATCTTATTTCAACATTATTTCCTTATTTATTAATTATTTAATTAATAAATTGACCAAAAATCCCAAAATAAATATTTAATTTATTTTTTGTCCAAAACTTGGCCAATTTCCTTAAGACCACTAACCTCTTCCAAAATCTTCTAATTCTTCTTTAATTTTGATTAAAGGCTAATCCCATCATTTTCTACCCCTAATCCCAACTCAAAATATTTAAGTAAGGTTAAATATTAATTCTCATATTTATTAAAAATGTTTTAATAAGTATCTCCTCAAACCAAACCTATGAGATAAATAAACTTTATTTATCCTAACCCTAAACCCCCTTCTTAGCATAATCCACCCCATCCATCCATACTAACCAAGCTTAGCTACTAACTCACCCACCCTCATTGAATGCCATCCACTTGCAAATCTCTAACAAGCTTAGTCTAATCCTAGATCACCTCTAATCCCCCCCAACCTTGTCACATTCTGTAAGCAAGCTTAAGACTTTCCTAAGCCAAGAAAAGTCAACAATCTCAACTCCCTCCAAAATATCTCAACCACTAAGCCTTCAATGCTCTTATAAATCCATGAAAGACTCTTACAAGCTCATTCATTTCTCTTACAAGCCATTATGGAGGGTCTTTATGAAGATATTATCCCTTGAGCCTCCTTTGTTGACTCATCCTTTCCCTTTCCTCCATTCACTCACCTTGTGACATGTGTTACTCCCTGATTGGCTGTAAGGAAGCACAATCCATGTTCTCTCCTCTCATGCAATCCTAAACCTCCATAAGATTTTCCCTATCCTTGCATCTTAGCCCTCAAATCTTCAAGCCTCTTGCCTATAAATTAAATCCCCTCCCAAGCCATATCATCACAATCTTTGAGTTAAAGTTATAATGCTAGTTTGAGAAACTAAAGCCCTTAACCATACCCTTATGATGCCAAATTGAGAGCTCACAAAGCTATCAATTTGCCATTTTCCATCTCCATTGAAGCATAGTTTGAGGACCTTGAGCATACATCCTAAATTGATATCCAAATAGACTCATCCCCAAAACAAGAAAGACTTCATTGAGAGAATCTCTTAATGGTTCACATTCTCAATTGAGGGCTTGTCTTAGTCTTTCTTATATGTTATAGTAGTTTAATGTGTAAATGCTTTTATTTTCATTAAATTAGTATTTTTAGCATATTAGATTGGTGTATACATTTTGGCACGCCCGGTGGAACCCCACTATGGGTCATTTAATCATCTATTTCTATCTATATGTTGTTTTTTCCAATAATCTAATGTTTCTTATTGTTTGAGTGAGTTGTAGGGTGTTTCACTTTTTTTGCAGGTTGAAGAATGCACTTGAGAAGAAAACATACCCTCTAAAACTTAAAAATAATTTTTAAAAAATAAAAATTTCTATAAAATTTGTGCATTTCAGCTCTGTTCATGCAGTCTCATCTCAGCAGATCAGCATCTCCGCAGATTGGCATCTATGCCTAATGAATTGTCGTCTGCGCTTAGTAAACTATCATCTCCACAACCTCAACCGTCATCTCTACAGATTGGCATTTGCACCTGGTAATCTGTCATCTCTGCAGCCTCAACCATTGTCTCCATAGATTGGCGTCTAAATTTGGTGAACTGTCGTCTGCACCTGGTAATTTGTCATTTGCGCAACCTAAACTATCATCTCTGTTGCTGCCAACCTAAACTATCATCTTCGCTGCCACCAACCTAAACTATTATCTCTGCAATTTAGCATCTTTGCCTGGTTTCCTATTTTTTGCATCACCAAATTGAATTGTCATCTCTGCCTCTTTCTCTTTCATCTCTGGAGATTAGCGTTTTTGTAGTTTAGCGTCTTCGCAGTTTGGCATCTCTA
Source organism: Cupressus sempervirens (assembly GCA_028749045.1). NCBI lineage: Eukaryota > Viridiplantae > Streptophyta > Pinopsida > Cupressales > Cupressaceae > Cupressus > Cupressus sempervirens. The sequence continues at coordinate 177,393,884 of CM053783.1, read as the reverse complement.
CCTGATGAACTGTTGTCTCTACTTGTTATTGTTGCATTTCTGTTTTAACATCTTTGTTCCTTCATTTTGTATTTTTTTTTTTTTTAAACGAGTATAAATCAAATTTTAACTTTTGGTGATTCCATAGAGTAGAGGTTATTTTAAACATTTTTACACCTAGGAAAAAGAATAAAAAAAGTTAATTTTATTTTCCTCATAGTTAAGCTTCAAATTTTGAGATTTTTGGGTTACTAATCAAATTTTCTTTTGTAGCTTTTCAGGTTGGAGCATCAAGTTGGCTTTTGTTACTAATCATGTTTCTTGCAGGTTTTCCTTACATGGTTTAATGCTCTTGAAAAAATGAACTTGAATGCTTAAACACATTTTTCTTTGAATGAATGTTCAAACACAATCTTGAATGCCATGGGTTAAAATAAAAAATTTTCTTGGAATGCATGATTAAAACAAACAAACACAATCTTGAATGCAAAAGATCAATAAACTATTGCAATATCTCCCAGTTCAATTTTTGGGCATAAAAAGAACCTAACTCCACATTTTAGAAATTTCTTAGGTTATAAAAACTATTAAAGATGCTTTGAGTCAGTTTGTAGTTGGACTCACTATCTTTAATCACCCATCAATTTAACCATTGGGTGTAATCTCAGCACCATCTATGGGGATGCGTCTACCTAAGAAGGTGTTAAGTGCTCCATGCAAATCAAACTCCACTCACTTGAGTTTTTAGTAGTTTTTTTAAGTTAGAAAATCTCTTGAATGAAATTTAGTCTAACACACACTTCATTTGGGCATTAAAACTGGACAAATCTTGACGTGGAGGGCCTCCAGGTGTGTACTTGACAATCAAGTTTCACACATCTTTCTTTTGAGCTTAAAACAAAATCACACCAACTCTTGAATGCCTTAAAGAAAATCAATCGACACTTGACATGGAGGGCCTCTGGGCATGCGGGTTTACTTTCTTGTTGACCCTAACTCTTCTTCTTGTTCACATTCTTCAATCGATTTTGTTTTTTTGGCGCATTTCAAAGTTGGAATTGAACATTGTCTCTTAAAAATGAGTTCTTGCAAGGTCTAGATCAGCACACATAAGAGTCAGTTGGTGCATAAGATTAGGATAAGATTAGGATCCAAAACATTGTTTCTCTTTTGAGGCCATCTTGGGTGCATAAGATTAGGATCCAAAACCTTGTTTCTCTTTTTAGGAGGCCTGCTTGGAGATTTCATCACCCCTTGGATGACCTCAACTCCAACGTTCCAACGGAGTATAAAAATCAGGAGGTGAATCCAAAGACACCTGTCTTGGAATCAAGATTTTGTCACTTGGGCTAAGCCTCAAGGAACTTTATACCCTTGTGAAGTGAAAGAGGATAGGTGGGTTACCACTGCTCTCGGTTGTGTGACATCTTTTTGGTTTCATCTACGGATTTTGGCCTCATGTACCTTGGGTATATCGAGGACTCCCTAGTTAAACCAACTGTCAGCCTTGTAGAAAACCATCTAGGATGTTAATGTGTTTGAAGTGAATGATCAAAACATTTGTAGAACACACACACTCCTTGGCACAAGTATCACATTCTGAGAATCAAAAACTTCTATCTGGTTATTTCTATCTATTGCTTGATTTTTTACTTGTTGAATGAATGTTTTCCAAACTTGGTCAATCCTAGCTTAGGGCACACTTAGCATAGTCACTACCTATTTCAAAAGTTGAACAAGTCAAAACAAAACAACCAAAATTTCTCTAAGACAAAAAAATTCGAGAATTAATGTCAGAACAACCCAAACCCCAAACCCAAACAGAAGTTTCAGAAAGTCAAACTCAAGTCATCTCAGGCATACCAAGAACTTTCAGCCAAGAGAAAGGAAATAACACCAAGCCCTAGAATTGCCAAACTCCACAAAGTAGAAGACAAAGCTGCCAACGAAACCCTTCATGATTCCTAGTTAGATCACACTATCCAACTTAACCAACATCTAGGATTTAACCCTACTTATGCCTTACCAACTAGGCATGATTTCTATGATTAGACCCCTTTGTTTCTCCACATCTTCTTGCATAGGCTTCACTTTAGAGTCATCTTTATAGGAAAGCTAGCCATCTTTAAGTCCTCCCCTTAAGTATTTTAGCTCATCCATCTCATTTAGAACCAAACCATCTAGCCATCAATCCAAAACTTCACATCCAAGCCTTCAAAATTGTTGTCACTTTGCCAAAAGTTTGCCATTCCTAACATCTTCCAAATCCACCAGCCTCACCAAGGTTATCCCTTTGACAGAGCTTTGTCTAGGGTAATCTAGCTTTGTCACTTGTTATCCCTCATCACCTTGAGCTAAAGGTTAGGATCCACAAGTGGTCAATCTCGTGTTCTTCGTAAAGGATCACCAGTCTATCCTTAAGTTGACACAATCACCACCAAGCTTGCACATAGGAAACAAGACCTTCTGTGGTTTGGCAACATATCTTTGAAGTTAGAATCCCAAACCCAATCCTCCTTAGGTTTTTTCATATAGCTTTGCCTCAACCTAGGAAATCATTTGCATAGAAAAGCCTTCCCCTTTTGCATCCATCAGCATTGTTGAATCTCATCCCTAGGAAACATTCTACATTTTCATGCCACCTATCACTTGCTTAGCCAAGAAGAAGGAAACAATGGAGCCCTATCATTTGGATCAAACAGAATTGCTCCCCTTGAGCACTCAACCATCCTTCAGCCCAGAGAACACTATATCATCACCTATTGACATTGAAGCTTTCATGAATCAACCAAGAAATGCAGTATTGGTGAATGCCATTATAGACAAGAAAAAACAAACAATCATGGCTAACTTTTGAAGGGACAACATCGGAGCCTTTGACTTTGGAAGACCTCCTCCCTTATCAAAACCATCTCACCCACTATTTGAGCAACTACCACTCCCAATAGGCTCTTATGATTCAAATTATCCTCAACATGTGCCAAAAGAAGAGTCCCAAGCCAACCCATATGATCCAAAAAACCCAAACATACCAGCCTCCACTCAAGTTGAAATCTCCCTTCCACAAGCCAATCTAGCCACCACCACTCCACCATTGGTCCATACCACTCCATCCCAAACCCCCTTTGCCAAAAAAACCTGATCATTCACTCCCTTCACTATTGCTACTGCTGCTCTCCAACCTAGCCTTCCAAATCCACCCATCTCGCAAATTAGTGCTAACATCTTTGGCCAACTTTAGCAATATACAACTAGGATGCCACCCATGGGGTCATGTAATCAACCTTTCATCACCCCTAGCTCATTTACCTCAACTTAGAACATGATTCCATCATTTCCACTAGGTCCTTGGAGCTCAATGCCATCAACCACAAATCTACAAGCTACTACCCTCACTCCACAAAGCTATCAAACCCCACAAGCTACTACCAATGTTATGCCAAGCTCTCAAGTGACCCAAGCTCCTGCCACCATGCTACCAAGCTTTCAAATCTAGCCACCAAGCTATCAAACCCCATCAGTTCCATTTCCAAGCTTTCAATTCCCACAACCTCCACCACCAACTAATCCATTACCTCCTATTACCAGCTATTTTTCTATGCCACTTCTAGGAGGAAATCCACCACCACCAACCACCAATTACTTGGCCTCTTTTGCCATGCAAATATCTTCCCAAATGGGGGCACAACCCACATATATTGGTCAAACTCCTCAAATCCAAAATCAAGTTCCACAAGCTCCCTGATCCTTTCCCCAAGCTTCACAACCATCTTGTACCTTACCTCCACAAAGAAATCCATTTATCCCATAGCTAGCTTATGTTCCTCAATCCCAACCTCAAATCCAATATCAACAACAAGCCTCACAACACATGCAAAAATATGTGCCACCTCCACCTCAGCAACCCATCATCCACCATTTAGTTGCCCAAGCCATGTACAATCCCTACTAGCCCATACCTCAAAGCCATCCATATTTCATTGCCCCATCTAGCACATACCTACCTCAGGGAACTCCTACATTGGGGGCACCCTAGCCATCACCCATTAATGCAGAATGGGAAGCCATGAAGACAACTTTAAAGAACATCCAAGAGGGAAATGATCCAAAAATATTCAAGTTTGAGAATGTATGTCCTTACCCATTTGATAGAGCCATTACCATGACACCATTTCCCAAGCATTTTGAGACACCCAAATTTGACAAATTTAGAGGAAAAGGAGACCCTGTCACACATATCAAAGAATTTTACATGCACTGCCAAGAAGTGGCATACGATGACATCTTCCTCTTGCATCTCTTTCCCAAAAGCTTGGCTGGACCAGCTCTTGACTGGTTTTATAGAATACCATATGGCACAATTAAAAAATTTGTTGAATTGTCTGAGGCATTTGTAGCCCAATATGCCCATCCTGTTGAAATAGAGATATCAATAGTTGATCTTGTCCACACTAAGAAAAAAGGTGGAGAAAGCCTTCCCAAATATCTATAAATATGTCAAACCCTTACCACCCGCATATCTTGCACCTTGCCAGAGCGCCATTTGGTGAAAATGTTTATTGATAATGCCCATCCTAGCTTGGCTCACCACATGACCATGAATTGTTTGCAGACCTACAAAGATATCAAAGAGAAAGAAATGATCCTTGAGCAAGGACTCATTAAAGATGGTTTCATCAAGATTTACAAGGAAGCCAACCAAAATCAATCACATTCCAATGACAAGTCTAGGTATTGGAACAAAAATAAGCATGTTGCAACAGATGGCATCACTGACACCAGACATGTGAATATTGTTGGTCCTTCTCAAAACTAGTCGAACCCACCATATCAACCAAGCAATCAGCAAGCTATCAACTACAAAAAATAGAATAACCAAAGCTATCAAAACCACAATCCAAGACCCAACTTTCAAGTGTCTACCAATCAAGCTAATGTCATCAATGTAGTTGCAGGGCAAAAGCCCAGATTCCAACCTGCACCTAGAAACTATACACCCCTTAGTGAGCCATTGGATGTCATTTTTGAGAAATTAGTCAAGGAAAACCTCATCAAATTTCCTCCTACCCAGCAAATTGACCCAAGTCAATCCAAACCTACATGGTACAAACATAATGAGTACTGCAAATTTCATAGGGTAAAAGGTCACACTACCCTCAGATGTATGAAACTGAAAGATTATGTGTAGGACCTCATTGATCGGAAAGAAATCATCGTTGGTGCCCAAACCTCTCCCAATGCAGGCTTATAGATCTATCAAAATGCTTTTCCTCATCACAACAACCAAAATCCTAGAAAAGCACCTATCCAAACCAACAACAACAACACCAACAACTGCCAGCCAAACCAACAGCATGGGAAGAACAATGACCACACTTCATCCTATATAGACTATGGTAGCCTCATCAGTTGTATATCTAAAAAAGAGCCTTCTGTCAATGTTATCAATATCCAAGGCCCAAACAATGAGTGTACAATCACCACTAGAAGAGCGCGATTTAACATCACAGGTCCACCAGTATCACCAAGACCATCAGCTCCATCAAAAAGCTAGTACAATATCTTGGAACACATTGGAAACATGCTAGCCCAAATCTCCATTTTAGACCTTCTCTGCACCAGTCCTATGTACAAAATCATCCTTGACAGTGCTCTCATAAAATCCCGTGTCCCTTCAGATATCAATGCTACTAATTTTTTTAATCTTGTTGGACACCTATCCTCCTCATGTGCCCTATCATTCAAACCCACCGACATACTCGTGGTTGAGCCAGATCACACCCTTCCACTTCGCATAGCCATCATGGTATCTAATTTTTCCATAAAAAGAGTAATGATAGATAATGGATTATCCTTGAATATTTGCACCATAAAATTCATAAAACAAGCTGGGTATACCGAGGCAGATATCATCAGTGAAGTTATCACCATCAAAGCTTATGACAACTTGGAAAGAACCACAGAGGGAACTATTTTGTTGCCAATCAAGGTTGAGCCAGTAATCCAAGAAATACTCTGCCATGTTATTGATCTAAACCTACCATTCAACATCCTCCTCAGTCACTCATGGATTCATGCCATCAAATCTGTTCCATCCACTTACCATCAGTGTGTCAATTTTTTGCATCACGGCACTAAGGTAACCATCCATGCCGATCCAGAACCCTTTGCTTACTGCAATGTGGTTGAAGCTTCATATACAAACCATTTCCCTAGAATTGATATCGGCATAGCCATTGCCAGCTCATCCCACACTTGTAATGACCCAAAAACCATCCTCCCCTCCACCCTATCTACCGTGAAGATTAATAACAAAAGTTGTGGAGAGTATAGTCTGTCAGATGCATTTGTTGTCGAGGCACTCCCACTTGATCCACATGCCCATTGATGAGCGACATATCACAAAGCTAAGGAGATTCTACCTCCTTGGTACAAACAATTTGGCCTAACAACCTTTGTATCCTCAAAAGTTCCTCTTCATAAGGAGCTCACTCCAGATATCAACAATTGGTTACATAAGGATGCACCTCTAAGAAATCAAGCATGCCTTGATCACTTCAGCCAGAAGTATCCCCAAGAACATAAGCTTATCACTGACAAATGGAACTATCAAGTTGGTGGTCTAGGACCAGAAGAAAGAGGCATGCAGTGCCCTATCGATGCACACAAGTGGAAATCAAAGTCAGGTCTTAGCTTTGGCATACCCACAACTGGGGGCACCAATGAGAATGGTCACGCTTTTTTGAACATTCACCGCGACCTTGTCAAAATTGAAGACATTCCTGAGGAAGTTGAAAAGAGAGCCTACGATGATATCCTAGACCAAATCTTCCTTGCAGACTCTGTTCTCCAAGAACTATCCATCCACCTCATTGATCTACCACTCATCCATCCACAACTCATAGATTGGGATCAACCAAGTGTCATACACATTGATGAGTTCACATCAGAGGAAGTGCTGCTAAGATTCATGGGAGCTGAAACACCTCCCAAGAAAAAAAAGCCAAATTCTGCCTATATCTATAAGCTAGATCCCAAGGGTTATTTTAGAGAAAATCCCCAACCTAGTTCCGATACACCCCAAACTAGAACTAAGGTGAATTCGGGACTATCTAAGGTAGCGAAGAGAACCCTTTAGCAAGAATATCCAGAGCCACAAGTAGAACATGAGGATTTAGCATTGCCTCCTCAAGATAATCGACTAGAGGTGTCTTCTATTCTAATTGAGGATACTAGAGAAGTCAACATCAGTTCTTTAGAGATCCCTAGACTTGTTAACATTGCTGCATCCCTATCACAAGACCAAGCTGACCTCCTCTTTGAGGTCTTAAGAGAGAACAATGGCCAATTTGCATGGTCATATCAGGACATGCCAAGACTTGATCCAAAGCTTGTAGTTCATCATCTTGCAGTCGATCCAAAGATCAAGCTCGTCAGACAAAAGCTTAGAAAAATGTACCCCAAGGTGGCATTACTGGTCAAAGCTGAATTAGAAAGAATGTTAGCTACTAAGGTTATCCGACCTATCAACTACTCAGAGTGGATCTCCAACATGGTCCCCGTCACTAAACCTTCTGGTGACATCAGAATCTGCATTGATTTCAGATATCTTAACAAAGCTTGTCCAAGAGATGATTTTCCCTTGCCCAACATAGATATGATTGTAGATCTTATAGCTGGACATGAAATTTTGTCCCTCATGGATGGATTTTCTGGGTACAATCAAATAAAGATTGCAGAAGAGGATCAGCATAAGATAGCATTCACTACCCCTTGGGGAACCTTTTTCTACAACATGATTCCTTTTGGCCTAAAGAATGCTGGGGCTACCTATCAAAGAGCTATGATAGCCATTTTTCATGACCTCATCCATAGAATTTTGGAGGATTATGTGGATGATATCTTGGTCAAATTTCATACCTTCATGGATCATCTTGCTGACTTGGAGAAAGTCTTTGATAGGTTAGCCAAATATCATCTCATGCTGAATCCCAAGAAGTGTGTCTTTGGGGTCACATTTGGCAAGCTTCTAGGCTTTATAGTTTGTAAATGAGGTATAAAGATCGACCCCAAGAAGGTTAAGGCTATCTTAGACATGCCTCCTCCCCAGACACTGCGACAACTTTGCTCTCTTCAGGGAAAGCTTCAATTCATCTGACACTTCATCTCCCAGCTTGTAGATAAGTGTACACCATTTGCACATTTACTAAAGGAGGATGAGAACTTCAAGTGGGATCCTTTATGTCAGCATAGCTTCGATCAGCTCAAGTAGTATCTCACCAATCCCCCTATATTGGTTCCACCAATTCCTAGTCGTCCCCTAATTTTGTACATATCAACAACACCTACTACTCTAGGGGCACCTCTAGCATAGCTTGATGACTACAGCAAAGAAAGAGCCATCTACTACATCAGTATAACCCTAGTTGGTTATGAACTCAATTACACTCCTATGGAAAAAGATTGTTTGGTAGTTGTTTTCTCAACTCAAAAACTTTGTCATTACATGCTAAGTCATACCATCCAACTAGTCTCCAAGGTTGACCCTCTCAAGTATATGCTCTCCAGAACAGCACTTACAGTCATTTTGCCAAATGGGTTATGCTCCTTAGCAAATTTGACATCTAGTATGTAGATAGAAAGGAAATCACAGGACAAGCTATCACAGATCACCTATCTGATGCACCTCTAATAGATGCTTATCCTTTGATCACAAAATTTCCAGATGGGCATATCTATCTAATTGAAGAATAGCGCCCATGGACACTTTATTTTGATGGTTCATACTCGTCTCGTGAATCAAGGGCAGGAATATTGTTGGTCACACCTCAAGGAGATTACATTCCAAAAGCCTTCAAGCTACAATTCCCTAACACCAACAATATAGCTGAATATGAGGCTCTCATAGAAGGATTAAAGATAGCTACAGAATGGAACATTACTGAGTTACAAATCTTTGGTGATTCTCATCTCATCATCAAGCAAGCCCTAAATGAATATCAAACTAAAGATGAAAAGCTATCACCCTACAAAGAGCTAGTTGATCAGCTAACCTAGCATTTCACAAAGCTTCAGTTTACACTAGTGCCTTGAATATAGAACAAAGCAGCAGATGCTATGGCTACTATAGGCTCACTCTTGGAAATTCCTAAAGTAGCTACACAGTATGAGTTTTTAGTCGAGTAGCTCCTCACACCTGCCTATGTGAATGAGGATTCAAACCATGTTTATGTCTTGGTTGGTCCCCAATCCCCTTGGTACCATGAGATTCACAGTTACCTTAATGATGGTATCATATCCCCTCACCTCACATGTACCCAATGCCAAAACCTCATCCAAAAATCATCTCACTATGTTATCATAGCCAATACCCTATATCATCGGGGTTATCACGATACTCTCTCTCGATGTTTAGATAAAAATGAGGCCGTGATGTTGTTAAAAGAAGTACACTCCAGACTTTATGGTGCCCACACAAGTGGTATTGTCCTAGTGTGCAAATCCTTAGAGCAGGCTACTATTGGCCTACCATTGAAGAAGATTCCTGTGACTTTGTCAGAAAGTGTCTCAGACCATGTTAGCAGCACACAAATCTTGTGCACACTCCAGCACAAGATCTACAGCCTATTGCACCACGTTGGCCTTTCACTTGTTGGGGCCTTGATCTAGTTGGAACTATCACACCTCTCTCATCAGATGGACATAAGTGGATAATAACAGCTACAGACTATTTCACTAAATGGGTGGAAGCAATCCCCCTAGTCTTAGCTATAGGAGTTTAGGTCTCCAAGTTCATCTTGTACCACATTGTTTTCTGCTTCGGCATACCATCAACTATCTTCACCGACCACGGAGGTAACTTTGAAAATCTCAACATGGAAGAATTATGCACTTCCCTCCGCATCCATCACATCTTTTCTAGCCCATATTTTCTACAAGGTAATAGCCAGACAGAGGCAACTACCAAAACCCTCCTCAAAATTTTAAAGAAAGTTGTCAATGATTTCAGCCGCGATTGGCACCTACAAATAAAGCCAGCCCTATGGGCCTATCGAACCTCCTTCCATACATCCACAGGAACAACTCCATACTCCCTAGTCTATGGTGCTGAAGCAGTACTACCCATCGAGGTTGAACTTCCCTCCTTGCACATATGTTTGCAGGGGCAAATATCAGATGAAGAATACAGAGTAGCTCGGCTCACCTAGCTAGATCTCTTAGATGAGAAGCGACAACAAGCCTATGATCATCTCATAGTCTATCAAACTCATCTCAAAAGGAATTTCAACAAGAAGGTGCTTCCATGAAACTTTCAGCTAGGTGACATGGTCCTCAAAGAAAACATGAAAGTCCAAGTAGACCAAGAAAAGAAAGGCAAGTTTGAACCTACATGCCTTGGTCCTTATATTGTCACTGCATCCTTTGGCTCTAGAGCCTATTAGCTATCTACATTAGAAGGAGAACTCTTGAATGATCCTACTAACATCATTCATCTCAAGAAGTTCTATGCTTGAAGATCCTGGTATACCCAACTTTTGAAAAATACAAAAAAAAATAGTAAAGAGAAATAAGCATCCAATGGTGAAAACTTGGCAATTCAAGCGCCTTGAATAGGTACTTTGGTAAATACTTGGTAATTCAGGCCCCTTGTGTACTAAGACTAATCCATTATCTATCACTATCCTATCCCTCATCCATCTACCCACCATCCCATAACACACCTGCTTGTTCCTTTGGTGTTTCGACCAAATATCCAAAATCTAATGGAGCTTGTAAATACCTCTTGTACAGCTTGTAAATCTTGTACCTCAACTTGTAAATCTTGTAGCTCAGCTTGTAAATCTTGTACCCCAGCTTGTAAATCTTGTATCATCCCTTGTATCATAGCTTGTATATCCAAATCTTGTCTAAATCTTGTACCATATTCTAGCTTGTAAATAATCTTGTATCCTAGTTTGTACCCTATCACATGCACACAAAGAACCCCATTTTCACTTACGCTTTTTGCAAACCATCTACCTATCTACCTATCAACTATTTCTAACATCCCACCCTTCACAAACATTTCCATCTCACAAAAAACCAAAACATGACCAACCTTGTACATTTGTAACATATCTTGGTCTGCCAGCTTGTACATCCTCTTTAGCTTAGTACCATTGTATCTATCCAGCTTTCGTGTCAGTTCCTCCTTGATCAACATCTTGCAAACATTGCACAGCCCTTAGTTAGCTATTCCAATGCATCCTTTAGCTAGATATCCTATCACCAAAGTGTTATCCTTGTTAGTTTAGCTTTCCAGACACATCACTCATGTAGATCCATCAGCTTAGGTGCTCTTCGATAGATCGTTGCCGGATATAACTTTCCTCATGTCTGATCTTGGTTCATTTTTACCTCATCCTACCCATCCCATTGCCAAATAGTTCTCTTTTGGATTTTCACTTTCTTTTGATTTGGAATCTTCCCTTTTTGGTCTTGAAGTATCCTTTCCAAACAATATTTTTGTTCCCTCCTCAAAGTTTCCATGATCTTCCATATCATGGTATGCTACGAATGGGGCAATCTGGGTGTAAGGTATTGATCAAGTCTTTTGTTTGTTTTTCTTTTCTACTTGTGGGTTACCTAGTGTTAGTTCCACTCTGATTCATTCGAGATTCATGTGTGATGTTGGGGCAATCCTTGCATGTTTGTTTTGAGTCAGTCTGTCAATCCTCTGGATAGTTGGTGAAAAGGCCTTGATGTTCTTGGTAACCTTGGCAATTAACCAACAGTCCTATAGCAAATCTAGTGCTCAACTACATGGTGGCACTTCTTTTGAAGTATCCCCCTGCTCAAAAAGCTGCAATGGATTTCGTTCATCTCCATTATCCCCCATCCATATCCAACATCTGTCTCTCCTACCCCAGCTTATGCAGCAGTATATTTTTGAATCAATCTTCACTCTTAGCTTTAGAGATTGAGAATCCTAGTTTTAGGGATCCACCAATCCAATCAATCCACCAAGCCTCATCTTTTGAGATCCACAATCCTAGTCCTAGAGATCTTCGAAACCCATCTTTTGCCAATCTGACTCTTTGAAATCCTATTGCATCAGCTTTATAATCCCCTCGTCCATCTCCCTATCCTGGATTTCTTTTTTTAGCACTCTGCTCCTTCATCCTTCACCTTCCCTGAGGTCTTAAGCTTGCTTCCTCTTGTGCCTCTAACCTCCCTTTATCATTCTCTCGTAGTGAGGGTTTGGGCTAATTCAGCCACTTCTTGTTGCCAATCTGAGTCTCCTTGCTCATCCCATCTCAGATTCTTGTATCTTTTTCAAGAAGCTGTCGAGCCTCGCTTTCTCTTCCCACTGCCTTCTTGAGGGGGCATCTCGCAGTCCATTCTCTCATCTTCTGCTCTAGCCTTGGGCATCTTATTTTCTTATCTTTGTTGCCATGCCACTTGCAGCATCACATCAAAGAGGGGCAAAATGTAGACACCTAAAATCCTTTAGAAAATAAAGTATTTTAATTTTCTAAAAAAGTCCCTGATGACATCATCATTTATTATTTAATTAATTTATTTATTTTTATGCCATTAAATCCCTTTGTCTTAATTAAAAATATTTAATTAAGGAATCCTTCCCAAAAATGTTTAAATCTTATTTAAACATTATTTCCTTATTTATTAACTATTTAATTAATAAATTGACCAAAAATCTCAAAATAAATATTTAATTTATTTTTTGCCCAAAACTTGGCCAATTTTCTTAAGACCACAACCTCTTCCAAAATCTTCTAATCCTTCTTTAATTTCGATTAAAGGCTAATCCCATCATTTTCTACCCCTAATCCCAACTCAAAATATTTAACTAAGGTTAAATATTAATTCTCGTATTTATTAAAAATGTTTTAATAAGTATCTCCTCAAACCAAACCTATGAGATAAATAAACTTTATTTATCCTAACCCTAAGCCTATCCCTAAACCCCCTTCTTAGCCTAATCTACCCCATCCACCCATACTAACCAAGCTTAGCTACTAACTCACCCACCCTCATTGAATGCCATCCGCTTGCAAATCTCTAAAAGCTTATTCTCATCCTAAATCACCTCTAATCCCCCTCTTAACCTTGTCACATTCCCTAAGCAAGCTTAAGACTTTCCTAAGCCAAGAAAAGTCAACAATCTCAACTCCCTCCAAAATATCCCAACCACTAAGCCTTCAATGCTCTTACAAAGCCATGAAAGACTCTTACAAGCTCATTCATTTCTTTCACAAGTCATTATGGAGGATCTTTATGAAGATATTATCCCTTGAGCCTCCTTTGTTGACTCATCCTTGCCCTTTCCTCCATCCACTCACCCTGTGACATGTGTCACTCTCTGATTGGTTGTAAAGAAGCACAATCCATGTGCTCTCCTCTCATGCAGTCCTAACCCTCCATAAGATTTTCCCCATCCTTGCATCTTAGCCTTCAAACCCTCAAGCCTCTTGCCTATAAATTGAATCCCCTCCCAAGCCATATCATCACAATCTTTGAGTTAAAGTTATAATGCTAGTTTGAGAAGCCAAAGCCCTTAACCATACCCTTATGATACCAAATTGAGAGCTCACAAAGCTATCAATTTTCCATTTTCCATCTCCATTGAAGCGTAGTTTGAAGACCTTGAGCATACATCCTAAATCCATATCCAAATAGACTCATCCCCAAAACAAGAAAGACTTCATTGAGAGAATCTCTTAATGGTTCACATTCTCAATTGAGGGCTTGTCTTAGTCTCTCTTATATGTTATAGTAGTTTAATGTGTAAATGCTTTTTTTTTCATTAAATTAGTGTTTTTAGCATATTAGACTAGTGTATACGTTTAGAAATGCCTAAAAGGGTATGGATGGTATCTAAAAAATATTTAGAATCTGAAGAAGGGTGAGAGAAAGATCCTAAGAAAGGGTTAGGGTTCTAAGGGGGGTAAAAGTACAAAGTTGTGTCACTTTTTAGGCTGACTTATTAGAATGACTAAATTTGAGTATTTCTATATAAAAATCAATTTTGTCCAAACATATGATCTAGGTAAATTCATTCTAGCTAAGTTATATATGATCTCACACTTTTCCAATTGGAAAAGTCTATTAAATGCATGTGTATACTAGTTTGTATCGAATTACTAAAGAAATATAATTATTTTAGAAAAGTGGCATTTCAATAACTCTTACTATTTTTTATGATATCTTTTTAATAACATATTAACACAATTTTATAGAGTTTAGAGTCAAGAATATTCTCATATAGATTTTATAGTGTTTTAATTAGATATAGTATATTGTAATTAAAAAATTCTACAAGTACATATTTTAACACTCGAAAAGATGTCAATGTTGAGAAAGAAAACAAATTAAGTCATATCAAAAAAATATAAAAATTATATCGCATTCTAGAGGAGACAGTCCGCTTTTAGAATGTATAATTTTTCTCTTGGTTAGAATATATTTGTTTTAAAAAATGTGGTGGGAGATGAAAACTATCGATTTTAGGTGAGTTGAAATTTGAATCTATAAAAGAGAAAATATAGGTCTAAAGCTGATTTTTATTTTTTATTGTTTTAGCTACATATTTCATCTATAACATAGTCTAAGATCAAAGGGAAATAGCTTTATTTTCATCTAGTTTTATGCTACGAACTAGACCCCTAATTTTCAGCAGCTAAAAATTATCTCTAAAAATTAGGAAAATATATCAATTCTTATTCCAAATAATTAGTAAAAATTATAATCCTAAACTTCATCAATTTCTACACATTTCATTAGTTTACTTCATTTTCAAATTCAAAACAATAATATCAATTTTATGTCATTGAAGGTGAACAATTATACATTTGTTAGCCTTTTCCTTTACAAAAGGGTGACATGGGTTTGTGCTTTTACATAGGGAAGGAAGGGCTAGTAGGAATAGCACCTTGATAAGGAGATTAAGCCTACACCAACCAAATTATACCTAGGAGGCAAGTTGGGGTAAGAGTATTGGAGACTAAGATTTTTGGGAAGATCAAGAAAATAAGGAACTTTGGATGGTTCAAGGATTAGATCCTTAATTAGGAGCAATTAAGTGTTGGAACCCTAGACCCTCTGCATTAGAGTGATATTAGAGCCAAACTTTATTTTTGTGTATGTTAGATGTGGAAGAAACTAAAGAGGTTGATAGTATACCACCTAATGGAATGAGCAAGGGTGCTATAGTGGGTTTCGTCAAGGAGCTATTGGCTAGTTCTAATTAGGAAGACAACAAGAGTAAGTAGAAAATCATAGAATGGGGAGATGAGAGTGAGGAAGATGATAATATTCAAACAAGGGAGATGTCTGAAAGAGGCAAGGATCCAATGATGGAGAAGGAGTAAAAGGTGTTCTTGGATGCCTTTAAATCCCTTAACAAAGATAACACAAAGCAAATTCCTTATTATAGTGGAATCCTGAATAGGTAAGAATTGTTAGATTGGCTAGACTCCATTGCCAATTAGCTTGACTACACTGATGTCCAAGAGTACAAGAGAGTGAGTTATACCAAGGCTAGACTCAAGGGATCAACACTAGTATGGTTGAACATGATGTAGGATGATAGAGTAGTAGTAGGGAAGAAAAATATAGTGTATTGGGAGAAGATGGAGATCAGATTTAGGGTACAATTCTTACCCATAGATTATGAAATATGAACGTATCAAAGGTTGTAGAACCTAAGGTAGAGGGACCACACAATGAGTGCCTACACTAAATATTTTAACAAATTAAGCCTAAGAGAAAGAAGACAAGAAGAGAAAGTGCAAAGAGTTGCATGATACCTCAATGGATTGAGGCAAGAGATTCAAGATGAGATCAACATGGTTTCCCTTGATAGTATGCATAATTTTTTTACTTATGCTTCAAGGAAGAACAAAAGGCTGGGAGAAGACATGACTCACAATATTGAGGCAGAGGTAATAGAGGTTTCAAAGGTAGGGGTAACTTTGGTAGAGGACAAGGACCAAGTAAGCCAAAAGAGACTCAAGAAAATTACAATGAGGGTAACTAGAATAGGAACACATTTTATAGAGTGGGATATAGAGGAAGAGGACCACCTAGTGATAGGCTTAAGGCTCAAGTAGAGGTAATTTTGTTTTCATTGGTAGATGTTATAACTATAATTAGGTGGCATATATTATGGGCAGATGTCCTAAGAAGGGTTCCACTTCATCCATGGGAGAAAGGAGAAGACAATTGGTGCAAGCAAATGACACTCAAATCATCACATCACCTATTTCCAAAGTGGGACTATTATTGGATGGTGAAAATTTATAGTTTAGAAGAACTTTGTTGAATGTACCTAATTTGGTAGAAAAACCTCAAAGGAAGAGCATGTTCAAGACTACTTGTAGGTCAAATGGGAAGATTTGCAGAGTGATAGTGGACTTTGGTTCCACTAAAAGTATAGTATCCATAGAGATGGTAGATAAGTTCAACCTAAAGAGGATATCTCACACCACTCCCTATAAGGAATCTTGGTTGAATAAGGGTCAACAAATATCGGTGGATGAAAAAAAATTTGTGGAATCTAAGATAGGAGAATATAAGGACAAGGTTCTATGTGACATAATGCCTACATATACTTTTCATCTCTTGTTAAGGCATCCATGATAGTATGATGTGAAGGCTATACATGATGGGGAGATGAATAGTTATGTGATTGCCAAATAGGGCAAGAAATTTTAGATGGAACCTTTGACTAAACCTAAGGAAGAGAAACATGTGGGGGAAAGCATGATTCCATTGAGTGGAAAGGAGTTCCTAAAGGATATGAAGAAGGAGAAATGACTTTGATGTGCAGTAGAGGTAAGACCCAGGGAAGAGACTAAGGAGAAAGTTCATGTACCTCAAGAAGTGTAATAGTTGTTGGAGAAGTACCATGAAATAGTGGATAATGGGTTACCTAGTGCATTACCACCTATGAGAGAGGTAATTCATCAAATAGACTTGATATCAAGAGAAAATTTACCTAACAAGACCACTTACAAGATGACTCCAAGTCATAATGTTTAAATTGCAAAACAAATACAAGATTTGTTAGAAAATGACCTAATAAGGAAGAACTTGATCCCTTGTGCTATACCAATTTTCCTTGCACCTAAGAAAGATAGAAAATGGAGAATGTGTACTAAATCCAGGGAAATCAACAAGATTAGCATCAAATATAGATTCCCCATCTCAAGGATCGAGGATTTTTTCTCTAACTTGGGAGGATCTTGGTACTTCTCTGAGGTGGATTTTAAATTAAAGTGTCACAAAACTAGAGTTAGGCTTGGCAATGAATGGGAAACAACCTTCAAGATAAGTGAATTCTTGTATGAGTGGCTAGTAATTCCATTTGGCCTAAAAAATACCCCAAGTACCTTCATGAGGCTAAGGAATGAGGTGCTAAGAAACTTCATAGGTAAGTTTTTCATTGTTTATTTGGATGACATTTTGATTTTTAGGAGTTCCAAAGAGGAGCATATGAAGCACTTAGAGATGGTCTTGACGAAGCTACATCAAGACAAGCTGATGATTAATCAAGAGAAGTGTGAGTTTCTAAAAACCAAATTAGTATATCTTGGGTTTTTTGTTTGTAATGTGCATATTAAGATGTATCCTAATATGGTCATTTCTATATTGGAGTGGCCAACAACTAAATGGATATGGGATGTTAGGATTTTTCACGGGTTGGCATCCTACTATAAGAAGTTTGTGAGAGGATTCAGTAATATATGTGTAACTACTCTCAACACTATCAACAGAGGCATAAAATGTCAATTTAAATGGACAAAGGAAACAGATAAAGGGTTTGAAGTATTGAGGAAGAGAATTGCAGTCCTAACTACCCTAAGGTTTCAGAAATTCAATCAACTCCTTGTTGTAGAGTGTGATGCCAATAAGCTAGCCATTGAGGCAGTACTAAATCAAGAATGACAAAATGTGATATTCATGTCTAAAAAATTGAGTGAGGAAAAAAAAGATACTCCACTTATGATCTTGAGTTATATACAATGGTCCAAGCCTTGAAAAAGTGGAGGCATTATCTCCTACAATAGGAATTTGTAGTGTATATAGATAACCATGCCCTTAGCTTCTTGAATGGGTAGAAGA
This sequence comes from Cupressus sempervirens, assembly GCA_028749045.1. Classification (NCBI taxonomy): domain Eukaryota; kingdom Viridiplantae; phylum Streptophyta; class Pinopsida; order Cupressales; family Cupressaceae; genus Cupressus; species Cupressus sempervirens. The sequence continues at coordinate 177,375,779 of CM053783.1, read as the reverse complement.
AGTTAAATCAAAGTCATCTCAAATGGGTGGAATAGTTGAAGTCATTTTCCTTTGTTGTCAAGCACAAGAAAGGTGTGAGAAACAAAGTTGTAGATGCTCTTAGTAGAAGGTTATTATCTATATAGGATATATAATTGCAAAGTGTTGGGATGAATGATCTAAGAGACCTCTATAAGGAGGATAAAGACTTCAAAGATACCTATGAGGTATGTGAAAAGTTCAAACAAGTTTTTAAGGTTGATTTCATTGATTATATGTTGTAGGAAGGTTTACTATTCAAAGGAAATTTGTTTTGCATTCCCCAATGTTATATTAGGGAGAACATAATCAAGGAAAAGTATCAAGGTAGTTTATGGGGAAATTTTGGAGTAGACAAGATACATGAACAAGTCACTAAGTACTATCATTGGCCTAGGTTATATATAGATGTAAGGATTTTTGTGGGTAAATGTCAAGTTTTTGAAAAGGCCAAAGGACATATAAAAAATTTAGGGTTACATCAAAACGTTGACTATACCACAGAGGCTGAGTGTCTGAGTATGGATTTTTTAGGACTCCTTGAAACCCCTAGCAGAAATGATAGTGTATTTGTTGTGGTGGATCATTTTAGCAAGATGTCACACTTCATCCCTTGCAAGAAAATAAACGATGCTTCACTTATATGAAGCCTATTCTTCAAGGACATAGTGAGAATCTATGGGTTTCCATTCAACATAGTGAGTGATAGAAATAGTAAATTTGTAGGATACTTTTGGAGGAGACATTGGAAGATATTAGGGATAAGTCTATATTTTTTCCAACTTACCATTCTCAGTGTGATAAAAAATATGTGGTAGTAAATAGGTCTTAGGGTAACCTATTAAGGGGTTTTACCAAGTAACATGGTCAATAATGGGATCACATATTAGGGAAGGTAGAATATGTCTACAATAAATCCATTAATATGAGTACTAGTAAGATCCCATTTGAAATTGTAAATGGGACTCACCCAAGGGGGATTTTGGAATTGAGGGATCTCAATTTACATATCAAGTGGAGTGCACAAAGTGAGTCATTTGAAGAGAAAATGAAAGATCTTCATGACCAAGTTAGAAAGACATTGTAACATCAAGTGGAAAAATATAAGGCAAGGGAAAATAAGATTAGGAGGGACTTGCAATTTAAAGTGGGGGGTTTTGTGCTCTCTTACCTCAAGAAGGGGATATTACTAAAGGGACAATCAACTAAATTACTGAAGAAGAAGATAAGATCTCTAAAAATATTACATAAGTTTAGGACCAATGCCTATGAAGTAGAACTTCCTCCTCACTTGGGGATTTCACCCATTTTTAGTGTATGTGATATGTTTCCTTACAAAGGTACTCATTCTAATACTAATCAACACACTTTTGTAGACATGGAGAGGGAAAATTAATTTCAAGAGTTACCAACTACCCAACCTTTGTAATTAGACACCATATTGGACTCCAAGGTGCTCACGAAGAATAAGAAGGGGACCTACAACACCTATTTGGTAAAATGGAAAGGACAACTAGATGTTCAAGCTACTTTGATGACTGAAGAAGATATACAAAAGCACGGGGTCACCATTGAAGATCTCCTAACTCAAGGGACTTGTGTTCTTTGTCCCAAGAGAGTATGGTGTCAGGAACCTCTCTTATTTTTGGTTTTTGGAGTTTATGAGGGTTACTTAAGAGGTTTTGTGTGTGCAGTAAGTTCCAAGAGTCCTTGGAATGCAACTAGTTCCAATGTATTTGTAGGAAGAGCCAAAATTGCTCATTAGGTCTTAAGTTGGTCAAAATTTGCTCAATAGGTTAAAATTTGTTAGGGATGGGTAACTAAGGTATTTGGCTACCTAATAGGTCCTAAGAAGCTTAACTAGGGTCCTAAAATGGTTGTAGATGGAACCATTTGACCAAAATATGTAAAGAGCAAAAATTGCAAAGTTGTTCAAAAAGTTGCTTGAGCAAGTTTTGCACAAAGTGCAAATGGTGGTTTGGGAAATTGTATCTACCTATGCTTGGGTATTTCAGCATAGGAATAATATTTTTGAAGTTTAGAATGTTTCTAGTCAAATTACACATGTTGGCCTATTATGTAGACATTTTTATTGAGTTTTTAATTATTTACAGTGTTTTTATGCCCTAGTACGACTGTGTACAAATTAGCATAGATTATCTAACTTTAGGAAGTTGCAGTATTTTGTTTTAGCTTTTGGTTTCATATTCATAATTTATCTCAAGTTTCAAGGTTGGTGAGTTAAGAAGGTTCTCTTAGTGACTGGTCTATGAATTTTCATTCACGGGGCTGCTACCATAATTATGGCTCTAACCTGATCATCCATTGTGGAAAATGTGTGAAACCTTATGGTATGATAGGTTAGACTCTATAAATAATACATTTTCTTCTTCTTTTTCTTTTTTTTTCTCAATTCCATGATGTGGGGTGATGTCCTAGGCTAACTGCTAGGAGTAGGTGAGCTAGGACAGTGAAAGGATGTTGATGTAGAGCACACCCATGATCAATTTGAGCCAATAAAATGTCTTTTTTTGAAGTGCTATGATGTTACCTTTAAGGGGAAAGTATTTTTAATGGTTTATTTGAGGTTTTAAAGGACTTAGAAGCCTTTTAGTGTAAACTAGTCTAGAGGCCTAAAAGATAGCCTAGAAACTAGGGCTCAAGGGTGAATATGATTGTGGGTGCTTTGATGGTCTATAAACTTGTAATATAAGAGTGATAGGTGATAGATATCATATTCATTAGGTTTCCTATGAGGTTCTTTGGAATTATTTGGAGCAATAAAACAAAATAGCATTACTAGAGCTAAAACAAATGGGCCTAATTTGCCCTATTTGAGGTTAGTGAATTTTCAATTGTTGTTGATGTGTCTAGAGGTATTAGGAAAGGCCAAGAAGGGTATGTCTGATATATAAAACATTAGTACAAGCTAAGGAAGGGTGAAATAAAGATACTAATTAAGGTTTAGGGTTCTAAGGGAAGGAAGGGCTAGTAGGTCTAGTGCCTTGATAAGGAGATTAAGCATACACCAACCCAATTATACCTAGGAGGAAAATTGGGGTAAGAGTCTTGGAGACTAAGATTAGTGGGAAGATAAAGAAAAAAAGAACCAATAGATGGTTCAAGGATTAGATCCTTAATTTGGAGTGTTTAAATGTTGGTGCCCTAGACTTTCTACATCAAATATGGAAATTGTGTTGAAGATAAGATTGGTGAGTTGGATCATTTAATTCAAGGAGAGGATTAGGTGTAATACCTAATGAATGAATTTGATGAGAATTTTATAGAAAATATGGAAGATGAACAGATACAATGAGCCTACTAAATTGAATCGCAAACCCTAAAATATATGGTGATTGTAAAAATAACAAAGGATTAGGTTTACCTATTTAAGGATGTGCAAAGATGAACATTCCAGTGTATGGAGAGAGAGAGAGAGAGAGAGAGAGAGAGAGAGAGAGAGAGAGAGAGAGAGAGAGAGAGAGAGAGAGAGAGAGAGAGAGAGAGAGAGAGAGAGAGAGTACATGGAAGAGGTGATATAAGCCTGAAGTGTGACATGCAAAGAGATAGAACAATGAAAACCTATGTGTGTTCCTTGTGGGATCAAATAAAGCCAGTATATTTGATAAGAGAATCTAAGCAGAAGGATTAAGTTTTTTGTTGAAGAGAAGGGTGAATGCTTGAAGGGTTGCAAAGTGAATCAAGAAAAAATGTGACAAGGAAGGCTTATCATGGAAACAACACATGAACTAAACAAAGATCTGAAACTGCAAAGTGAGTTGTGATCATAAAGATCAAACCCTATTGTTTCCTTTCTAATCATTGTAAATAGTTTGTTTTGAAATCCTTTTAATCAAAGCTTAACATAACAATCATTGAAGGACTTAACAACCTCTATATATCCTTTAGCAAGTGGATATTCTAAATGGAATGATCAAAGTTCTCTGACAAGGTGATTCCTAGCAGGGCATTTAAATGTGCTAACCAAGCCACATTTAACTATATGTATTTAACTTTAAATAGGGTTAGATCCTAATTGAGCTCACTTCAAAAGAGTGAAAAAGTGGTGACATGTTGTTGGTGGTTTTTCCCAACTTGGGTGTCCAAGTTAAATCCTAGTGTCAAAATTGTGTTGAATGTTTTATGGTGATTTAGATTTATATATTTACATTGAGTAAGTATTTTATGGGTAAAATGAAAAATCTATGTCACCTTTTATAAAGAAAAGGGATTCTAGAATGCAAACTGTTCAAATTTAATGACATAAAATTGGTATTTCTCTTTAGAATTCGAAGATGATGTAAATTGATGAAATGTGTAAAATTTTACTAATGTTATGCCTATAATTGTTTTCATTTTTTTAAATTTAAAATTTATTCATCTTTTTTAATTTTTCAAGTCCATTTTTAAATTGCAAATTTAAATATATGGTGTAGTTCTAGTCAAACAAGTGTATGCAAACGATCTTTTTCTATCATATTTAAAAATATGTTACAGATGACATGTATAGCGAGGGAAAATTTTAGTTTTTATTTTTTGAGGTATATTTTCTTTGTTATAGGTACTCAAGGATGACATTATTAGAAACAAATAGTTTTTTCCTCTTGTCAAATCTTCCCTACCAAATCTACACCTTTTTCAAAAAAAATTACACATTCTTCAAGATGACTCTCTTCACTAGGGATAAATATAGATTTTCAATATTTGGATATGAGTTTCTAATTTATTTCCCTTTTTTGAGGTAGAATCTTCTCAAATGTTAAAATATATTTTATTATATTTTTAAATTATAAGATTTTTTATTTTATTTTTATTTTTTGCAAAAGTGGGCTAGCCACTGAATATATTTATTAATAAAACAAGTTCAAAAAGCTCAACTAGGTAAGAACTAGAAAGAAAACCTAGAATCATTTCTTATATACAAATTTACATATAGATATTTGTCAATATTTATAATAGATATTATATCAACAAAATTGAGACTCATAAAAATATACCATTTTCTAATTTCTACCCATATGAGCCACATCAAAAACCTCAAGATATTACAACATTAGAGGTAATCGAATTAGACCAAAAATATTTACATTCAACCTATAGTAATCACTTCTCCATATCAATACAATCTTCTTCAATGGTACTAGGCACATTTGCAAATTCATTTCCACTCTCAAATGATGAAACTGTCCCAAACTGAGATTGTAGGATTGATTTTGCATCTAAAAAGGCCTCCATTAGTGACTTTCGATATAGACTTTCAATGCCTTGTAACACTATTTCTATCTCTACAAACTCATTTATGAATATCCTCTTATTCCTCTCCCAACAAATAGCCCAAATAACCAAGGCTAGAGTACATGTCCAAATTTCTATAAATAAAGCTTTTGAAAAAAGAAGTGGCCAAGACTGAAAAATCTCCCAAAGGTTATTTGAAAAGGAGTATAATAATGAATTTTTCTGAGAACAAAAACCCAACAATCATATGTGAAAGAGTAGGTGACAAACAAGTGATCCATTGATTTTTATTCTTCATTACACAAGACACATTTAAATGGATGAGCAATGTTCAACTTAGGCAATCTGTCACTTATAAGAATTCTGTGTTTAAGTGCAAGCCATGCAAATCATCCAAATTTTGAAAGAACAACATGGTTCCAACAAAATTTATAAGCTATATATGGATTCTTTTGTGTGACCATTCTCTGTAACAACTTATACCCCTCTTTGACTGAGTAACAACCATCTTTAGTTGGAGCCGAAAAGAATATATCTTCCCCATTTGAAATGTAAATGAGTCTCTTGTCTAAATAGTCCCTAAATATCTATTTCTCTTGATTAGACAAAGGCAGGGGATCTAGATCTTTCCAAGTGACTTTCCTAGAATAGGGATAGATTTTATCTATAAAATCTATGACTCTATTACCCCAAACTAATTCTGAAATGTTCATTATGTTTTGAGAAAATTGTGAAGTATGAAGAGGTGGAAATCCATTCCATGTGTCCCTCCAAAATTTGACTCTATGTCCCTTATTCAACTCCCAAGAAATATATTTAAGAACAATATCTCTAGAAGAGATCATAAAATCCCAAATTACAGAGCCTTTAAGGGGATTAAGAATTGAAAAAATTCTTGTGGGGTCATTATTATTGAAATACTTTTGTTGTATTATCTGACACCATGTTGAATTTGGTTTAGTGTACATCTACCAAATGAGTTTCCCACCAAAAGTTGCATTTCTCTTAGTCAAATCATAAATACGTACTCCACCAAATGGCTGGAATATGAGCCATGTCATGAAGTGATATAAGAAAAAACTTTTTATCCCCATTCATATTTCTTGCGCAAAGGAAACCTCTAATCAAGCTTTGGATTTGTGTTAAGATTGATATCGGTGCTTTAAGGACTACAGTATATTAATTTGGGATTGCTAAAAGCACTAATTTTATAAGCAAAATTCTTCTTGCTAAAGAAAGCCATCTGGCTTTCAAAGCTACCACTCTAGACTTAATTCTTTGAATAACCAAGTTCCACTAGCTTGTCTTATTTGATCCCATGAAAAATGGAATTCCAAGATATGTTGATGGTAGAAACTCCTCTAAAAATCCCAAAATTTTAACAATTCTATTTAATATCACTTTGTTTGTGTAGAAAAGAAATATTTTTGACTTATTTGAATTGATTTTCTTCCTTGAGACATTTGAATACAACTCCAAAATCTTCTTTATTTTTCTAGCTTCTTACACTCGTGATATACCAAATAGGAGTGTATCATCTGCAAATAAAGAGTGTGGAATGGAAATAGATGTACCAATAATGCTTGCTCCCTTCCATCTTCCTAAGAGATGATAGTGCCTAATGGTTCTACTAAAGGCTTCATGCATGATGATAAACAAAGATAGAGAAAGGGGATCTCCTTGCCTAATTCCTTGAGTAGAAGAGAAGAAACCAAAAGTTATCCCATCAATAATAACTAAAAACCAAGCCCCAAAGATACATGCTCTTATCCATTTACACCATTGATTTGAAAAACCCATCTACTGAAGGACATGAAGAAGAAATGACCAGAAAACTTTTTCATAGGCTTTCATCATATCTACCTTGATTACGAAAGAAGGAGACTCACTTGTACTTATAGAATGATGAACTTCATGAGCAACCATTGCTCCCCCATAGTTTCCCTACCAGGAACAAAAGCCCCCTGCTCTAATGAAATTAGCTTTGGAAGAAGATACTGAAGACAATTTTATATACCTTTTTTATAATCTTATATGTAAGATTACAAAGAGAGATAGGCCTATAAGATATTATAACCAATTAAAATACTGAAATTTATATAATGATGATATTGACTCTAAGATATAATAGGGTATTTTTTTAAATTTTTAAGTTGATTTTTTATAAAGAAATGATATTTGACCAAAATAGGTTATGAGGTCCTAAAGATGACATAGGTCTATGATTTTACCCTTATATTAGAACAATGAAATACTAATAATTTTGTTTATCACTATACAATAGAGACCAAGTTACAACAAGATAAGCATAATAGAAAATATTTAATGTTTGATTGTTCAAATGGTACTTATATAAATGTGTAACACATTCACCCCCCCTCCCCTCCCCACCCACCCCCATCCCAGTTATTCTAAACATTCTAACATATTTCCTCTACCTCAAACCCTTTTGGTAATAGTTCTTATAGGATTCATAATCCTCTACAAGTTATAGGGTAGATATCTGCTACCACCGGACAAAAATAAATAAGGAGAATGGTTCAAGGAGCCACTTAATAAATAAATTGGTAGAGTTACACACAAAAATACATTAAAAAAATGATAGAAGAACCAATGAATTGAATTCAAACAAATATTTTCCAAGATAATATTCTTACAATATGCAAGGGATAAGGCCTACCTATTTTTAGCCTATTACAAGAGTGTTTGAATGTGTGATCTTTGAGGCTCTAGCATTTTAAAATCATTTTATCCTTATCTAAATCCTTATAAGCCCCCCCTTCATGCATGTATGATAGCACATAGATATATACCTATTGGAATATGTAGGTCAGTTGACAGATATAATTTTTACAAAATATAGGTCCTTCTCCAAGGGGAAAATCAACAAACACAAAAATAAGAAAATAAATGTATGTGAACATAAGGATAGGTTAAAAGATCATCCAAGAAGATATCTTGAAAGAACATACATTTCTTAATCATATTAACTTTTCAAAAGCCAATAACTACACCTTACTTCATATTAAGACAAAGAACAAGCCTCAATAAAATATGAAGAATAACTTCCATGCAAAGTACAATCAAGTTCACTCAACATAAGAAGAGAACCCACAAACGGTCCAAATTAAGTAACCAACTTTTGAGAAGATCTAAACATGAATAGTAAGGGGTATCACACAAAAACTTAGGCTAGAATATATATATATATATATATATATATATATATATATTTTGTTGATGCAAGATTGCCCAAGAACCCAAGATGCTCCTATGCCAATGCTCCAATTATTTTGACTAAATAACAAAACAATCATTCTAATATATTGTTTCCTTTCATTTTGTGTAAACGACATTTCATAATGAATCCCAAAATTGTGTGATACATTTATAAACTAATCTTATTTTATTGATTTCAACACTCCCAACATAGTTATATTTTGTGTTAGACACTCATTTAGTGGGAATCATTTTCTTGTCATCCCAAGTATCATTCCTATGAATGGAATTGATATATTCTTTCATATCTTGTATCCAAATCTTATTAGTACATACCTCTGCAAAAAATATTCATTGGAAATCAACCTTGGCGAATAAAAAATAATTTAATTAGCTCAAAGCTTAGATTTTCTTTATGTGAATAATTTGTACCCCTGAACTAAATATCACTCATCCTTCTCATCTTCTTTCGATGGCTTAGATTTGAATGTTGAATTTACTTGGATTTAAAGAAGTATATGATGTTTTTATTGGTAGGATTAAATCTCTTAAAATAGAAAAATTAGTAGGATGTCAATGATTAATATCATTAATAATATAATCATGCAAAAAACATTTTTTTTAAATTGTCCTTGTTTTTTACCATATACTACCCTTCATTAAAACTCAAATCTCCTAACACAATAATCTTATTAGCAAGAGGATTAAAAAATCTGTATGATTTACTCTCCTTACTATAACTAACAAAATTGTATGACTCGCTTATTTCATTTAACTATTGTTTATTCTAATCACACACATTGGCATATTCTAAAGTCACTTCTCCCATATTATGGATCTTTCATTTATTCATCCCATTCTATTTAGGTGTATAAGCTATGGTTGGTTTACTTTAAATATTATTTATGTCATAATAATTTTGAAAATTTGTTGACAAATATTCTCCACCAAGATTTGTCCTCAAATATAGGATTTTGTATCCTTTTTTAGTCTCTACATGGGCCCTAGATCTCTTGAGTATATCAGTGGCTTCATTCTTGAATTTCAAAAAATAGAGCCAACATATATAAAATTAATTATAAATAAAAGTGACAAAATACAAATGACTTATCAAAACACTTTATTTTGATAAGAGCCCATATATTTGAATGAATAAGAGGAAAGAGGTAATGATCCATACAACTATTGGCATTTGCAAATGTCTCTTTTGCATGATTTCTTTTTGTAAATCCTTCACAATTTTCTTTATGCTCTCCAACTTTTTTTAACCCAAGAACCATCATTTAAAAGATAAGAATATTCAAAGTATTAAAATAAAAATACAAATAGCTAAGGTGCCACAACAAACATTTTTTCTTATTTAAGCCATATAGATATTCTCATTATTATTCTCAATAAAATTCAAGTGGAATGTCCTATTTTTTGCCCTAGGTATAACTACAAAGTTCTAGACTATTTTTTTTATTCTTATCATTAACTGTGCATTTATTATTTTAAAAGATTACATTATATATTTCTTTTACATAGGTGCCCCATTCGTAACAAGTTATGCTTCAACTCTAGGGTGTAGTAAATATCTTAAACACTTTAAACCTTCTTTTTTCTTAGCATCACTAATACATTTTCTACAACCTCCAACATACAATTATTACCAAACCTAATATTTTGTTTACAAAAGTTATCACACTAACACCAATTATAACCAGACATGTGTTTAGAATGCTCAAAATCAAAATACTGAACATTATGAATAACATTTTTCATCTTTTGTGTTAGGATTAAACTCGTACAGAAATAATAATTACATACAAATATAAACAATATCAAAAAATAATAAATCGCATAGAAGACAACACAAGACACCAAGATTTAACATGGTTCACCAAAACCTTGGGCTACGCCCACCTAACAACAAGTCAAATATTATTATGATCTAGTGATTACAGCCTGATTACAATCTGTAATCCCTTACAGCTCAATACCACTACAAGAAGAAATTTTTGCATCATACATAATGAAAACCCCTAACCCTAAGCTCTTTTATAAAATTATTTTTAACTCTTTAGTGTTATAATTAATCATTACATGTCAGCCCAAAATCTTGATAAAATAGGGCCCAATTTTTTTTCCAAATAATTATCAAGTATGTACATTACTTCCTTAATCAGTCACCACAAATTAACAATCTCCTACTTGGGGACTAATCAAGTTCTACACTAGACAATGATCTCCCACTTGGAGACTTATTTTGTAGCTATCTTGCTACTCCATGAGGCTCCCATTGGATCAAAATTACCTAGACTCTACTATTATTTTATTCTATTCAGTCTAGTAGACCAACTGAAGCTAAAGAAGAGTTCACCTTCTCCCTTATGACTATCTGTGCAAATATATTTGCTAAATTGTCATATGTATGTATCTTGTTCTCCATCATCCAAAACTACCAATATGAAATGGTACCACAGTTGAATGTGTTTTTTCCTTGAATGCAGAGCTGAATTCTTTACGAGATGAATAGCACTTCTAGGAAACCTTGAAACCATATCATCTTCTTGGCAGCCTTTGTAGATGAAACATATTCTTCCTGTGTAGTGGATAAAGAATTAAAATTTTGTAACCCAAAAACCTAGCTCACTATTGCTCACTAATAGTAAATACATAACCTATAGTACTATGCCTGGTATTAATATCCCCTACCAAATCTGATTCAACATATCGCTATAAATCAGTAGTAGAGGCCCCAAAATGTAAACACCTAATGGAGGTTCCTCTCAAATATCTGAGAATCCATTTAATTGTATTCCACTACTCAATTCCTGGATGACTCATATACCCACTAATGACTCCCACCACATGTCCAATATCTAGCCTTATACATACCATAACATATATCAAGCTTCCTACAACTAACGCATATGGTACCATAGACATCATATTCTCCTCTTCTTGTGTCTTTGGAAACATCTCCTTAGTCAACTTCAAATCACTAGGTAAAGGTGTGCTAACAATTTTAGCATTCTCCATAGAGAAATATTTCAACACCTTCACAATATAATCAACCTAAGATAATATAAATTTTTTATTCTTTCTATCTCTTCAAGTTTTCATACCAAGGATTTGTTTTGTTGCCCTCAAATCCTTCATAGAAAATGCATGTGCTAGTTGGCATTTTAGCCCCTTAATGCGATTCATGTTAGACCCAACTACAATCATATCATCATCATATAAACATAAAATAATGTAGTTTTCATCATCCAACCTCTTAAAGTAAACATAATGATTTGAATTACACCTACTATATCCATGCTCAGGCATAAAACTCTCAAATTTTAGATACCATTTCGAAGGTTCTTGCTTCAAGCCATATAAACTTTTCTTCAATTTGCACACTAAGTTCTCCTTACCTTTGACATCAAATCCCTATGTATATATATATATATATATATATATATATATATATATATATATATATATATATATATATATATATATATATATATATATATATATATATATATATATATATATATATATATATATATATATATCTTCACCCAAATCACCATGAACGAAGGTTGTTTTAACATCAAGCCACTCTAAATCTAAATGTTTAATTGCCACAATACTTAAAATAGTATGGATAAAAGTCATTTTAACAATAGGAGCGAATATCTCATCAAAATCAATGCCCTTTTTTGTGCAAATCCGTTTACAACTAACCTAGCTTTAAATATTTTATTACCTCCATCCTCTTCTTTCTAGCTAAACCCATTTATTTTGCAAAGCCCTTTTACCTACAAGTAACTTGCATAAATCCCATGTCTTATTTTTAGCAAAATGTCCATTTCATCTTTCATTACAGACTCCCACAAAATCTTACTATCCACCTATACAACTTCATCATAACATTGAGGTTTACCAGTATCAGTAAGTAAACTAGAATACAAAGAAGGATAAAATCTTTCTAGAGGTCTACTTAGCCTTGTTGACCATCTAACATTCACTAGTGTGTGTGGTATTTGTTGTTGTGGTTGTTGTACATCATGAGGAATCACAAGAACATCATCTTTTGGAGTATCATCTAACACTACTTAATCATATTCTTTCTTTTCATATTGTTGCAACAAATTTTTGTACAACACTTTCTCATTGAATATGACATCCCTACTACTTACAATTTTATGATTTTCATAATCCCAAAGCCTATAACCAAATTAATCAATTCCATATCAAAAAAATATGCATTTCTTTTACTTATCTTGTAGCATGGTTTAATTTTTAGAATCTATATGAGAAAATGCTTCACAACTAAATGTCTTGAGAAAAGAATAACTCACCTTCTTACGAATTCCTATTTTCTCTAGAATACCACAACCCAAAGGAGTAGAGGGACCTCTATTAATAAAATATATAGTGGTATTGATAGCCTATGCCCACATATTTAGGGGCAACCCAACATGTAACCTCATGCTCCTTGCATGCTACATTATTGTATTGTTTATGCGTTCAACCCCTCCATTTTCTTGTGGAGTCCTTGGAATAGCTTTATGTCTAAAAATACCATTATTGAAGCAATAATATCCAAATTCATGACTACAATACTCACAACCATTATTAGATCTAAGACATTTTAATTTCTTACTAGTCTCATTTTCAACCAAGCATTTCCATTTCTTAAAAGTTTAAAATACATCAGATTTATGTCTAAGAAAATAAACCCATACTTTTCTAGTTGCATCATCAATAAATGTTACATAATAATTTCATCCATTAAGGGAATATACCTGAGTTGGTCCCCATACATCTGTATGCACAAGCTCTAATCTCTCACTTTTCTTTTCCTTACTAGACTTCACAAAACTCACTCTCTTTTACTTTCTGGGTACACAAAACTTTCATAGAAATCCATATTGAAACATTTAAGACCTGTTAAAAATTTCTTTGACTGAAGCACTTTCCTACCTTTCTCACTCATGTGCCCAAGTTTATTGTTCCATAGCATTGTATCAATTCTACAACAAGTGTTTGTTCTCCCTACTCAACTACAACAATTGCTCTTGAACATTCATTTTTCTCTTAAAAAATAAAAGTAGAAGGAACAATATGACCTATACAAAGATATAAGATGCCTATTCTCACAACTTTTTCTACTTCAAGGGAACCTTTTGAAACCTTCCAATTTTTATCATTAAAAGTAACTACACAACCTACATCACCAAGTTTCCCTAGTGAAATTTAATTCTTACTTAGCCTTGGAACATGTCTTACGTCATGTAGTAGCCAATGATTCCCATTTTGAAACTTAATCTTAGCTTTTCCATTTCCAACAATTTGATAGGGTTCATTATCCCCCAAATAAACAAGCCCAAAACCCCCTTGGACATAATCAATGAAATAACCTCTCTAATGTAGCTTGAAATATAGTACTAGAATCTAAAATCCATAAATCATCGACACTTTCTAAAGATAGAAGCAAAGTAGCCTCTTTAGATTTGTTACTTACCACATTTTCCTCCTTGTCCTCTTTTGGTTTATCTCCTTCATTATTCTTTCAAGTCCAATAATCTTTCTTCTTATGTCCTAGTTTCCTACAATACTAGTAATCACTTGGTCCTTTGGATGGAGACCTATTCCCCTTTGACTTTCCTCTTGATTTACCACGATTTCTAAAACTATTTACTCACCCTTGTTCTACCTCTACTTTGTGCATTCATAGAACTGCTTGATGTAGGTCCACCTAAGTTTTTCTAATGAGTTTCCTCACTCAAAATAATACCAATCACATCATCATATTCTAAGGTATGAGAGCCAGAAACAAAATTACTCTAACCCATTACCAAGCCATTCCAACTTTCAAGTAAAGAACAAAAAATCAAGAGGACCCTAATTTCTTTATCAAAATTAATACCTATGGAAGATAACTGGCAAGTAATAGGATTGAACTCATTTAAATGATATACAACATATTCACTTTCTTCCATTTTTATATTAAATAAATGCTTCATGAGAAATACCTTATTTGAAGCAGAGGGCTTTTCATACAATTTTGCTATGGTTTATCAACTACTTCATAATCTTCACTTTTGTGATGTTAAATGTCAGCAATGGTGGTAGGCATAATCGAATGATTCCAAGTGCCTTTCTATCTAAAATCTCCTAGTCCTCATTTGTCATAGTTCCTAGGTTCTTATTTTTTTCGTCCAATAGCTTCCATAAATCCTTATGATAGAGATAGTCCTCCATTTTCATCTTCCATAACTAAAAGTTTTGCACATTAAACTTTTCAACCCTCATCTTACCATCATCATCCATTTCTTCTAGTCAACCATGAGGCTCCCACTCAACCATGAGACTTTCCTATAGAAGATAACTGAAAATAAAATTTTCTTCGATACCACTTCTTAGGATTAACCTTAGACTAAAATAACAATTACATGAAAATATAAACAATATAAAAAAAATTGCACGGAAGAGAACACAAGACACCAAGATTTAACGTGGTTCATGCGAACCCTGGGCTACATCCACCTAATAGGAAGTCCAATATTATTATGATCTAATGATTAAAACTTGATTACAAATCATAATCCCTTACATCTCAGTTCCACCGCAAGAAGCAATTTTTGCATTGCACATAATAAAATCCCCTAACCCTAAGCTCTTTTATACAAGTATTTTTATCCACTTTAGGTTTATAATTAATTATTACATGTTATCCCAAAATTCTGATAAAATAGGGCTCAAATTTTTTCACAAAGAATTAGGAAGTATGTATAGTACTTCCTCAATCATTCACACAAACTAATATTTTGCATAAGATTAAAATATATTACTCGAAGAAGGATCTATATTTTTGTGAGCATACTTTCTAGTCTTATTATTATCTATTTTTAATCTATATTTTTTGAATAATTTCTATATAATATTCAAATGATAGTACTGTATGTTACTTTAATGAATTTATCTCTATCATATCCTACATAATCATCTCTTCTTCCTCTATTTCTCATGATGAATTTTGATTTTTATTATCATTCTCATACTAATTTCAATTTGAACCCCTTGTTTGACTATTATTATTTCTAATTTTTTGATTTCATTGAAAGTATCTATAATCTTATTTGAGAAATCAAATCCTTCTCTTTGAATCTATAGAAGAATTCCTAAATATATCCATATATGACATGAGAGACCCAATGAGATCATGATACTCAAGAATCAAAACATGAAATCTAAATTTCTCTCTCACTACTACCTTGTTTCATCTATTTGCTAAAGATGTCAATATTTTCTTACCAAAACTTATTTGTTCATACTTTTCACAAAGTGGACATTTTATTAACCATCTATTTGTATTACACAATAATCATCAATATTTTCAGATGCCTATATTTTATAAAAAATTAACTCCCCTTTTAAGATTTGTGGTCTAACAACCTTGAATTGATCATTGTCTTGATAAGCATCTTTTTAAGTATTTTTGACCTTCTTAACTATCTTTACAGATATACTTCTAGTAAATAGGATCCTATTAGGCCATGTGAATCTAATATTAGACAATTACATTCTTCCTCTTAGCTTTCTTCCTAGTCCTTTTGACATTATCTTTAAGATAATTCAATCTTTAGACTCCTCATAACTTGATTATTAAACCTTCTAAAAATATTTTCTTCTAAAAAATGTCTTGATGTTTATTTTTGGGCATCCATAATTAGCCCCCTTAAAATTTGAGAATATAAAAGAATTTTCCATGATACCAAATCCATTATATATCAAAATAATTCAAATAGGGATGACTATACCATTAGAACAACCAAGAGGTAGAACCACTTATAGTTGATCAACAATAAAAGGAGGACTAATACATCAACAACTTAGCCAATACCCTTATCTAATGTAAAAATAACTAGAACTAAAAGAAACCCAACCATATAGATAACCCTATTAGCTATTCTCTGATACCAAATGATAATTCTCTAATCAAAGTCAAGATAATAATTACAAGACGTTTATAAAATGATAACCTCTTCTTATAAGAGGAAAGAAAAAACAATTTTATTGAACTATTATAAAATACATGGAAAAAAAAAATAGATTGTGCATTTTTTTGGAAATCTAGCACTAAAATAACTTCTAAAAATGCAAAATGTAATTAAAAATATAATTTTATCAAATAAAATGGACTTATCTAAAAAAATTGACCTTCCAAGAAATGTATGATTTATTTTTTAATAAAAAATATTATTTAAATTAAATTCAAACTTTAAAAACTAGATATTCAATTAATTCACATTCTTTTGAGATGCTTTAAAGAAGAAATATTTGTCAACATTTTCCATCTTAAAAATATCAATATTTTCCATATTAACAATAATAAGAAAATAATAATAAGAATACATTTTGTGTATAGTACGTAGTCCTCCTAATGTTATGCATTGATCATTTATTGCTAAAATTATACAATAGAGAGGGACATGGATTGGAAACAATGATTAAACAATAGGGATTAAGAAAAAGTAAAAAGTGGAAAAGATTATCTCATTTTGAAAATTTATAACTTTTATTTGAAACTTCACGTAATTATTTTGCACATAAAATAATAAATGTAGTTTTATGTGGAGTATGAATAACTAACATCTTAGTGTTAAATTTTATTTTAAAAAACTATTAAATGGTATCAGATTTTCAAAATTCTTTAATATTTGATAAATTTCTTTGATTACTCAAGAAATCTATTTTGGAGGGACTCCTATATGTATAAGTATATATACATATACATATGTGTGTGTGTGTGTGTGTGTGTGTGTCTGTGTCTATATATATATATATATATATATATATATATATATATATATATATATATATATATATATATATATATATATATATATATATATATATATATATATATATATATATATATATGTGTGTGTGTGTGTGTGTGTGTGTGTGTGTATATATATATATATGTATATGTATATATGTATATACATATATGTGTATATACACATATCTATATATACACATATGTCTATATATAGATATATATATATACATATATGTATATACACATATGTGTCTATACAAATATGTGTATATACATATGTGTGTACACACATATGTGTATGTACACATATGTGTGTACACAGATATGTGTATGTACACATATGTGTATATACACATATTTGTATATACAGATATGTGTAGATACACATATGTGTATATACACATATACATATACATATACATATATATGTATATATACATATATGTACATACATACATACATAAATACATACATACATATATATAGATACATATATATACATATATACATATCTATACACACACACATATACATATATACATATCTACACACACACACACACTCATATCAAATATTAATGAATTTTAAAAATCTGATACTATTTAATATTAATTTTCATATAATCAAATTTAACACTAAGTTGTTAGTTATTCATATCCATATAGAACAACAATTACTTTTTTACATGGAAAAAATTACGTTACATGTCTTTATCATTTCAAAAGTATATTTAATTTCATTTTAATTAAATCATCTCTTATCTTTGAAAATTAATAACTATATTAACTTGAAATATAAAATATTTTTTTAACATTCCTTTATTTTGTCATTCAGTAGGCAATTCATACATGTATGTATGTATATATATAGACATACATACATATAAATATATACATATATATGCATGTATATATATACACATGCATATATATACACGTACATGTATACATATACATACATATATATATATATATATATATATATATATATGCTAGAATTATTATCTCCAACCCACATGATGCAGCATATGAAAGTAGTGGATTCTAGTTAGGAGGGGCTTGGGGTCCCCAGCCCTACTATTATAAAGGGAGGGTTCATTGATAGGGCCACTAGAATTACTATCCCCATCCCACATGATGTGACATATGAATGCATTGGATTCCAATTAGGTGGGGTCATGGGCCCCTAGCCCTACTATTATAAGGGTAGGGTTCATCAACAAGGCCACTAGAATTACTATCCCTAACCTAGATGATGCAGTGTATATAAATGTTAGGGCTCTAGATCTACATTTTTAAGGGTAGGGTTCATCAATTGGACCACTAGAATTACTATCCCAAACCCATTAGCATGTTTGGCTAAGAATAGTAAGGGTGGGGGATGGGTGGGATTTATTTTTCTGGTGCATGCAGAGGCCCTACAGATGGGTAAATCCACCAAGTGCAGTTGGCTTGAGATCATTCCAAGGGCCCTAGGGGGGATTGCATGATCATAAAAAATGATACGCTATCTATAGTGTCCTACTACCTATAGGCGTACACCCTACTATCTATAGGCGATCACCCCTACCCCTACTATGGCAAAGGGGAAGGGTGCTAAAGGGCATGGATTCACCCTCACCTATGACCCCAATTATTATCAACCCCAATGCCCTGCACCACCCATAGAATTTTAGGGAATAATATAATAGTAGGGCTCCCCCTAGAACTTCATTCAAGCCATCGAATGCCCGCCACTTCATTTATAAAGTGATTTCTCTACCATTTATCTATGCTATTATTTATTATCAGTAGTGGAGTAGGAAAATAGTTGGTTAAGGCATGCTCTTCCTTTCTTCGATTGTGGATGCAGATTCCTAAGTGCCTACCATAGGGGGGTATCAAATCACGTGGATTTCTTGAATGATGAGTTAAACACCCAGCTGATCCCCTAGCTGGGTAGTTGGGTAGTCTACATGAGTAGATTATTGGGTGAATGCCAATTAGAAAGATTATCTAGAGGTAGAGGTAGAGGTAGAGGAATAAGGAATGTTTAATGGAATGACCATCATCACTATTTATAATTGCTCCAATCGCTGTAATAGGCCCAAAGAATATGAAATTAAAATGCACATGCTCACACACACACAAACACACATGTTTTTTTAAATAAAAATAAGTGAATATGTACAACGTAAAAGCTATTTGGGAAGTTGAGAAAAACTATATTAATCGTTACATAATCAAACAACTATAAAACTACTTCTTAAATAAAGTAAACTAAAGATATCTCGAAGGATTAGTTAGCATTCTCCCCTTAATCTGAAGGGATATTTTTCATGCCAAGTAGCATTCAAAATTGTTCAACTTTAACATGTCCCAGTGCTTTAGTAAAAATATCAGCAATTTGTTCTTTAGTGGAACAATGTTTCAGCTGTATAATTTTTGCCTAAACATGATATCGAATCAAGTGATATTTGGTATTGATACGCTTGATTCAATCATGACATTTAGGATTCTTGGCCAATTGTATTGCAGAATTATTATCAAAAATAAAAGTTGTTGAATATATTTGTTTCTGTTTTAAGTTATCAAGAACTTTCCTGAGCCACGCAATTTCTTTTGTATCTTGAGCTACTGCTACATATTTCACTTCTATTGTAGAGTTAGTAGGAATTGTTTATTTCTTTGATCTCCAAGAAATAGCAACTGATCCTAGGGTCATCAAATAACCAAAAGTAGATAACCCATTCTCTTTGTCACCATAAAAATATGAGTCGGAATACCCAGTAAGATAAAAGTCTATAACTTTTGAATATTTTATGCCAAGAGTTTGAGTTCCTTTTAAATATTTTAAAACTCGTTGTGCTACAATCCAATGCCCTTCACATTGTTTATGCATAAATCTAGAAAAAATTCCTATTGCAAAGATAATGTCAGGGTGAGTAGAGGTGAGATAAATCAAACATCCAACAAATTGCCTGTACTTGGTTGGATCCTCAAAAGCATTTCCTTCATTGGATGAAATCATCATATTTTTCTCCATTGGAGTGGAAACAGAATTATAGTCTTTCAAGCCAAATCTATATAGTAACTCTCCAATATATTTTTTCTAAGAAGTAAAAATGAAATTAGGATTTTTTAATGACTTCAATACCTAGGTAATAATGAAGTAATCCCTAGTCAGTCATATCAAAACATTTTTTCAACTCTCTTAGTGGATTCTATATAATCATCATTATTACCTGTGATGAGAAGATCATCAACATATACAACTATATACACAATTGATCTACCAACTTTCTTGACAAAGAGAGTTGCATCATCTAGAATAAAATTCTTGTAGTCTAAGGCAAAAGCCTACAATGCATCGATAACTTGCAAGCCTCTCATGTGGGAGGTCTTGAGTTTGAATCTACCTTTGCTTAACATATAATAATAATTAATTCCAACAAATAACAATAATAAATCTAGGCTTCGGCCATTTATTGATTTAAAAAAATTTAAAATCTTGTAGTCTAATTTGAGGAGGTGCTCAATTAATTTTTCATTCCAAGCACATGGCACTTGCTTTAAACCATACAAACATTTTACCAATTTAAATACCTTTTGTTCCTAGCCTTTGATAACAAAACCTTGAGGTTGCAACATATAGACATCTTCCTTCAAATCTCCATTCAAAAAGGCTATTTTAACATCCATATGATGTATATTCTATCCTTTTTGTGCTGCCAAAGAAAAAATGCTCAAATAGTTCCCCACTTGGCCGTAGGAGCAAAAGTCTTGGTGTAGTCAACACCTCTCTAAGCACATCCTTTTGCTATGAGTCTTTCTTTGTGTTTGTTAAGTGAACAATCAGCTTTATATTTGTTCTTATATACCCACTTGCAACCAATAGGTTTGGCTCCAATTGGAGGATCCACTAACCTCCAAGTTCCATCTTTTATGAGAACATCATACTCTCTTTGCATTGCACTTCTCCATGCATCACTTGTTGTTGCTTCTTGAAAAGAAGAAGGCTCATCAACAATAGAAAAAATTAATTCAAAATCTTTGTACCTCTTATGAATTTTCTTGGTCTACATTGATCTTCGAATTGATTGCTCTGATGTTTTATCAATCTTCAAAGCCTTTGAATTTGATTCTTCACAAGTTGGTTCATATTCTTTTTCAACAAGTTCTCTACAAATGATTTCTAATTTTTTAGAACTGTTGTCTTCTCTTTCGATAGGTTCTTCATAAACTATTTTAGATTCTTCAAATTTTTCAGAACTATTGTCTTCTCTTTCAATAGGTTCTTCATTCTTTTTAACTTCCAAAGATTGACTTAGAAAAGGAATCCCCCCTTCAAGAGTTGAAATTTCATTATCCCATTCATGAAAGAATTTTTTTAATTGAAATCTATCAAGATGAGAAAGTCATTTGTCAATACTATGTGCATCTTTTTCAAATTCAAGAAAAATAACATCTCTACAAATAATGCATTTTTTATTCTCCTCATCATATAGATCATAAGCTTTGGAAGTAGTAGAATATCCCAAAAAAATGCATTTTCTACTCCTAGCTTCCAATTTATTTCTCGGCTATGTAGGAATTAAAGCATAACATGTGCCACCAAAAACCCTAAAATGCTTGACACTTGGAAGATGGCCATACCACATTTCATAGGGATTTTTTATTTTGTAGTGTAGCAGAAGGACTTATGTTCTTTATGTAGACAGCACAAACGACTACTTCTCCCCAAAACATTAATTTAATATTTTTAGAAAACATCATAGATCTTACCACATTTAGGAGTGTTTTATTTATACGTTCTACTACACCATTTTGTTGTGGGTTATAAGGAATAGTTGTTGACGCTTAATACAATTTTCCTACAAATATTTTTTAAAATCTTTAGAAGTGTACTCACCACCATTACCACTTCCCAGGGTTCTAATATTGAGTTGAATCTCATTTTTAATCCATAAATGGAAATTTTTTATGGTATCAAAAGCTTGAGATTTATCTTTTAATAATAAACCCAACACATCTTGGTATAGTCATTAATAAAATTCATTATGTATTTGTTTCCATTTGCTAATGGAAAAGGCATGGGCCTACATAAATCTAAGTGAATGAGACCTACCTTTCTACAAGCTATAAACATAGAATCATGAAAAGGTTGTTTACTTTGTTTGCCTAAAATGCAAGCATCACAAGGATAAATTTGTGTTGGGATAGTGGGAAGTCATTGAATTCCATTTTGTTTCATAATTTTGAGACTATCATAGTTATTGTGATCAAATCTTCCATGCCATTACAAGCTAAAAGAAATATTACCACCATGTTGTGAGAAATTTGTATAATTTTGAGAACTTGATGAAGTACCTTTCAAATATAAAAGTTTATCATTTTCAACTCCAGTCATTACAATCACATGATCATCATCTCTTCTAATCTCAATAATACCATCAAACATATGTATTCAATGAGCTTGCTATATAATATGCACAAGTGATATTAAATTTCTCTTCAATTGTGGAAGATATAGAACATTAGAAAGTATGTAATCAGAAAGACCTAGTAATATAAGTCTAATAGACCCAATGCCTGAAGGTTTTAACTCAGATTTGTTAGAAAAATATACTACTCCATCCACTTGATCATTGAATGTCTTTAAAAAATCTCTTCTAAATGTCATCTAACATGTGGCTCCAATATCTAACAACCAAGTATCATTCAAACTAGAATTTGAAGTACTAAAAACTTCTTCAATCCTAACATTACAATGTGCTATAACATAATGTGCAGATTTAGGAGGGTTACCTCTATCTGGTGCCTTCTCCTTCTTGTTACAAATCTTCTCCCATGGAGTTTGACAAAGATTAACACTATGACCCATTTTTCCACATCTATAGCATTGTATAGATTTCCTCTCTTTTTGTTGATAATCCCTATGCTAGTGTTGTGGCTGAGAATATTGTCTATCACCTTGACAATTTTTATTCCCTCTATCTCTAGAGTGTCTTCTTCCATGAACTATGTTGCTACTATCATGTCTGGAAGGCTCATCTTTGGATGGTTGCCCCTTTTTTTTTTGTGCAAGACATAAAGTCTCTACATTTGAAAGTGATTCTTTCTTCCCAAATGCTATTTCTCTCTCTACAAACTTCTCCACAAGTTTGTCAAATGTTATATCTTTCATTTTTTCACTAACTTGAAGAGATTCAAGATAGTGTGAATAGGTAGGATGAAGAGCTTTAATAAGAGCAGTGAGTTGTAGATCTATTTTTACACTTGTGGCTTCAATATCATGAAATAAAGCCCTAATTTTACAGGCTAACTTCATTGGATCATTATATTTTATTTCTACGTTGAATAACTTCATTAATAATTGAATGATTTCAAGTTTTGAATGAGAATCATATAGATCTTTGAGTTTCTTTAATGCTGGAAATGCACTCTTACAAGAGATTATATGTCTACTTACCTCTTTAGTAATGGAGGCAGCAATGAGAGCATAAGTCTTTTTGTCTTTACCCTTCTAGATGACAAGTTTCTTTTCATTTGTACGGTACTCTAGCTCTTCATTTTCATCTTTGCTTTCACAAACATCATCCCACAAATCATTAAAAATAAGAGTATTTTTAATTTTTCGAAACCATTCGTGATAATTCTCTTTTTCAGAAAGAACTATTCCAACGATTGAAATTAAAGAATGCATTCGAATCACAATTCAATCTAAATTTATTTTTTCCAACAACTTGGCTTTGATACCACTATAACAGACCCAAAGAATGTGAAATAAAAATGCACATGCACATACATAGTAAATTTATAATGTGAAATAAAAATGCACATGCACACACAGTAAATTTATTATAATAACATGTGAATATATACAACCTAAAAACTGTTGGGACAGTTGAGAAAAACTATATTAACCGTTACATAATCAAACTACCGAAAACTACTTCTTAAGTATGCCGAAGGATTAGTTAGCAATCGGTTCACTTGCAGAAAGGAACACTATACTTTTGAATATGCCAACTGAACCAATCGTGTAAGGCAGGCATTGAATTTTCCAACTGAACCAACCACGTAAGGCAGGCGTCGAGTCACCACTATTCAAGGCTAGACGTGGGATGGAAAGGATGAGAGGTCCTGTAGCAAGGGATGGGTTTCGACTGTCGGGAGTTGATAAGGATCAATTCGGTCATGGTAGTTCAGATGAGAGAGAGGGAGGTGGATATTACTGGCTAGCGGATGGATGAGAGGATTGGACAGCCCATCTTGAAAGGATGGGATGTGGACATCTGATCATTTGATCAGTTCTCAGTCAGGTTTTCGGAATGAATTGAACCAATTTCATGGATAGCCAGTGTTTTTTTTTTTTGTCTTAAATGATTCTTTGCCCTGCTGGGGAACGATCAACTGGCTGCTCAAAAATGGAAGTGCTATTTTATATTCTTGGGGCAAGAAACTCTACGTGATAGCCTAACGTATCCCCATCCTTCAGGTAATGCCTGGTGCCTAGACTTCACGCCGAGGAAAGAAAGTTTCTATCCGGAAGGAAGGTAGTGCTACCCCATATCCGATTAGAGGATATAGAGCTCCATCGGCTATCAGAGGGGTGAAGGCTGGACCGGTAGTTTATTAGCATCATGGACTATCTATCCTATCTCCCTATCTATATATGGACCGGCCGACCCTAGAATTCTATGGGGCTTTGAATCTGATTTCTCTCTCTCCCTATCCGTATATGCGGTCGGCCAGAATGAGCTTCGTGCATGCAGAATCACTGGGCTTCGAAACCTATTGCCGGATCTATATACAATTCTAGATAGAAGGACCACCCCTCCTATGTGCCTTTTTTAAATCTTCCGCTCATGCCCCCCTCATGTCTCGCCCGCCAGAATGGAATGAAGAAATCTATCAATACCTGACGTAGCTCCTAGCTGCCTTCCCGGGTGCAGACGAGGACCCTACCTACTTCAGTCGATCGAGTTGACCCCTCCTTCGAATCTTTGATCTCCTCTCGCGGCCCTCTCCCCTATGCCGCCCCTTTCTATATATTGGCGAGCAATGGTTAGTCATGATAATCTATCTGATGCTGCTCCGCTGATCAGAGAGATCAAGCAAGGCTTGCAATGATACAGGAAAGGCTCCTAAAAACCTCCTTACCATTATGTTGGCTTCCCGACCTATGTCTTCCCATTACTGAGCTGTCTTTTCCTTATTCTGTCATGTGTCCTTTCCTCACCCTCTACCAATGTTGTGTCTTCAACCTGCCCGATTAAAGAAGGCCAACTAATCTACCTCGCAGATGAATAAGTGCCTTACTATTCTATGGGCGAGAAGTTAGGGATGGATCTATGGCCAAGTGAACCCAAGGCCCCTATGTATATAATAAGGGACTCCAAACCTGAGGCAGATGTGTAGCAAACCGCAACTTCTACCCCCCACTCACCCTGAGAGAGCTTCTCATGAAAAATTTAACTATTGCAGTTACTGATTATTAATCTCCTATCATAAATGATTATTAAACTTCTGAAAATAAATTTCTAGCTAATATCAAAAAATAACACAACTGCAACTTCACTTATAAAATACGGGAAGAAATGAACAACACAATGAACACAATATTTTTGGACATATTGTCTCTGGAAAAACCCCTACGGGAAAACCAGTTCTACAGATGAGGAATTATATTAAACTTCAACAAATCAAGAGATACAAAACTCCTTGCCTCTTACTGGTAGAATTCCGACAACCTCCTAATTTATCCTGCTGATATTCCCCACTACTATTCCCATGCTAACACTGCGCCCTTGCTAACACTACAAGACTATTTGCTAACACTGTAAACGTTTTTCCAAACTTCATATTCTCCAAATGCCCCCCTGACCTCCTTTTATACTACTCCTATTGGTAAACCAACGACCGAGATTGATTTACAATCAATAGTTGAGATTAAAACAACTTAACAACCCTAACCAAGTCAGTTTCTAGTTGTTTCCAAAAGTGGTCAATTAATTAACAAATATTTGTTTCTAATCTAACCAATTAGTTAGCAAAACAATTACTTGCTAAATAATAGCAAATGGACAAACAGTTATCTAAAGCTAACAAAACTAACACTCCCTCTTAGCGAGGAAGCTGTTCTGTAGGACACCTAACTTATCTCTCAAGAAGATAAATTTTTCCTTCCCCAATGCCTTAGTTAGAATGTCTACTACCTGCTCCTCTGTAGGTATGTATTGTAGCTGAACAACTCCCCTTTGTACACAATCTCTGATGAAGTGATATCTGATATCTATATGTTTAGACCTATCATGAAACACTGGATTCTCAGACAACTTGATGCAACTTTGATTGTCACAATGTATCACAGTAGTCTCAACCTTCTAACCAAACAAGGCTACTAACAACTTTCGAAGCTGTATAGCTTCACATGTCACCATGCTAGCTACTATGTATTCTACTTCTGCTGAACTTAGAGCCATAGACTTTTGCTTCCTACTGAACCAAGATACAACTCCTGATCCCAAGGTGAAACAACACGCTGAAGTGTTCTTTTGTCTATTGTACTTCCTGCCCAATCTACATCAGTATAGCCTATCAACCTGATACCTTCACTTCGAACATATCTGATCCCATACTCGACTGTACCACGCAAGTAATGTAGCACATTCTTAGCCACTATCCAATGCATTCTCTTTGGTTCAACCATGAATTGACTAAGAGAGTTTACTGCAAATGCTATATCTAGTCTAGTGCTGACCAAATACATAAGCGAACCAATCAACTATCTATATAAAGTGGGATCTACATCCTTCTCCTTAGATGTATCTACCTTCCTCTAATTTGTAATCATGGGTGTAGACATGGCTTTGCAATCCTCCATCCTGAATTTTTTCAAAATTTCAATGCAATATTTTCCTTGATGAAGGAAAATCTCCCCATCTGTCTGCCACACTTCCATGCCTAGAAAGTAGTGCATAAGTCCTAAATCCTTCATCTCAAACTCTTCTGCAAGGTTCCTCTTGCAATCCACTATGAGCCCTAATGAACCTGTAAGAAATAGGTTGTCCACATAAAGAACAAGAATGAGAATCTCACCCCCAACCACCAAGTAGTAGAGGTTAGCATATGCTTCACTCTTCACAAAGCTTATTTTTTGCAAGTATGTATCAATGTGTTCATACCATGGTCTAGGAGTCTACTTGAGTCTATACAATGCTTTCTTCAATCTGCACATGTGAGTCTCTTTGTTGTGTGCTACAAAGCCTTCTGGTTGTTCTATGTGTACCTCCTCCTTCAACTTACCATTAAGGAATGTTTCCTTGACATCCATTTGATCGATTTTCCATCCCATTTGTGCTGTAAGTGAGATTACAGCTCATATAGAATTATACCTAGCAACTGGAGCAAATGTCTCCTCATAGTCTATTCCCTCGTTCTGAGAGAACCCCTTTGCCATGAACCTCGCCTTGTATTTCTCGATGCTACCATCTACACCGTGCTTTATCTTGTAGATCTAGCGTGATCCAACTACAGCCCTATCTGTTGGTCTAGGTACTACCTCCCACACATTATTCTGCATTATTGAAGAATATTCCTCAACCATAGCATCTCGCCATACCTGATGTTTTGCAGCTTCCTGATAGCTAGAAGGCTCACTATCTACCAACTGACTAACTAATACCACATAGTCATTAAACTTGGCTGGTTGTCTTCGCTGTCTAGTACTCGTCCTAGGAGCTCCCACAAACTCTTGAGTATCTCTTTGTGTGTCTGGAACTACTTGGTTCCTGCTGCCAACTATAGAGGATGAAATGTCAACCTCTAAGTCTTCTAGATGCATTTCCTGTTGCACTTGTTGCTCCGTACTCTATGAATCTTCACTAACTGAGCCTACACTCGTACTAGTAACTGTACTCGAGCTTTGTTGCTCTTGACTTGGTCTTGGAGCTTCTATTGGCTGCTCACTCTAATCATCTGCTGGCAAATCTCTAGATCTCCTGAATGCCTTGTCCTCGATGAACTTGACATCCCGTCTGACAATAATTCTTTTAGTCCCTGGAATGAAAATCATGTATGCCTTTGAGGTTTCACTGTACCCAACAAAGTACAGTCTGATCTAACTTTGTACATGCATTTCCAAGAATATGGCAATATGCCAAACTCCCAAATATCCTGAAGTGATTAACATCTGGCTTCTTCCCTGTGAAAGCCTCCTCTGGTATCATCTTCCCTAGCACCTTGTGTGGAACTCTATTCTGGATGTAGATTGCTGCATTACATGCCTCTGCCCATAAGTAACAGGGCATGTCCTGGTCATGTAGCATAGCTCTTGCTGCCTCTGATATAGAACGGTTCTTCCTCTCAACAACTCCATTTTGTTGTGGATTGTAAGGAACAGTCCATTCTCTCTTGATTCTTTCTCTAGTGCAGAACTCCTGGAAGTCATTTCCTTTCTACTTTCCTTCATTGTCTGACCGAAGAACCTTTATCTTCTTTCCTATCAAGTTCTCCACAAGAACCTTGAACTCTTGGAATCAACTGAAAACCTCATCCTTAGTCTTCAAGAAGTATATCCAGGTCTTTCTAGAAAAATCATCAATACAAGTAACATAGTACTATATCCTCTGAGAGATTTCATCGACATCGATCCACAAACATCTGAATGTACTAGATCAAGAACACCCTTAGATCTGGTGTCACTCCTTGGAAAAGATGCTTTTGCAAAATTCCCTAACACACATCCCTTACATACATCGTCATACTCTGTGCTCACCTCTGGAACACCTATCACCATCTCACAAAGCAATCTAAGTGCTCCATGATGAATATGGCCCATTCTCCTATGCCATAGCTCTCCAAGATCTCTAGGATTATTGTTGCTCATAAGTGCC
This sequence comes from Cupressus sempervirens, assembly GCA_028749045.1. Classification (NCBI taxonomy): domain Eukaryota; kingdom Viridiplantae; phylum Streptophyta; class Pinopsida; order Cupressales; family Cupressaceae; genus Cupressus; species Cupressus sempervirens. Next base: position 177,346,602 of record CM053783.1, on the reverse strand, counting down.
TTAGGAGTATCAAACTACAATCTATAAAGGCGGCCACTCCTAACTCCAATAATTATGGGTGATTTCCAATCCTTGTGCTTAATCAACACATTTTTCCCTCTAAAGAGTACATTATACCCCCTATCCTGAAGAACAGATACATAAATCAAATTTATACCTAAGCCTAGCACATATAACACATCATGAAGTGGGATTATCTTTCCATTCTCCCTTTGAAATTGAACAGTCCCTTTCCCAATAGGGTTGAGTTTGGACAAGTTTCCCATAGAAATTTGAATGTTGGTGTCCTCCTCCTTGTAACTGGAGAAGTACTCTCTAACAGCTGTCATATGAAATGATGCCCCACTATCTATATACCAAACACACTGTGAGGTTGAGCTAACCATACAAGCTATGAGTGCAAACTCATCTTCCATTCTACTAGAGAGTTCTGCCACACTTGCTGAAGCTGCCACTTCCTTCTTACCCTTCTTCCTCTCTGGGCAATCACTGACATAGTGGCCAAACTCGTGACATCCAAAGCACCTGACCTTAAAAAGGTCCTTCTTCTTTTCACTTTGTGAATTCGATCCTTCGCTAGATCCCTTTTTTGCTTTCCCTTTACCCGCTAGGGCAACGTTCTCTTGTTCCACCTCATTTTTTTGACTCTTGTTGGCCCCATTGACAAGACTTAGTCTAAACTCCTCCTGAGTGAAATTAGTCCATAGTCGATCCCAACTCGGTAAAGTATCTCGTCCACTGACAACTTGAACAAAGACACTCCATTGTTTAGTAAACCCATTTAGGGCTATTCTCACTAGCTCGTCATCACTAGGGCTATCTCCAATAGCTACTAACTCATCCTTGACAAGTCTGAGCCTGGTGAGGTAACTTGTGACATCTTCTCCCTGATTCATCCGAGTATTCTTTAGCTTCTCTCTAAGAATCAACTTCCTGTTGGTGGTAGCATTCTGGTATAGATTCAGAATGGCATCCCACATCTTCTTCGTTGTATCTAGCTGATGGGGACACAACCCAAGAACAGAATGGACACAACAGAAAAGGGAAATTACATTAACTAAAAAATAAGCTATTACATTCAGTATAGAGAAAGTAAACTTCA
>CM053783.1:175773000-175865500 GCA_028749045.1 Cupressus sempervirens | reverse complement strand
TGGTCGAGGTTGACTACCAATGTTTGGAAATGTAGCATTCGACATCTAGAGTATAGAAGTGAGGTGCCTATCATACACATAAAATGTGTATGGTTATTTTTGAGGCATCACCTCAAGAAATATTTCATTAGTGTAGGAACTAAATAAACAATGAGACCTTTCACAAAGCACACTATTATGATTGACATAAAATATATTATATACTATACCAAGAAACTTACTTCTAAATAGGGTTTATGCTTAAAACTAAACCATAAATAAATTTTTAAAAATTATCCTAATATTTAAAGAAAATTAACCAAGAAAATATCAATATGTAAATTCCATGATAGAAGATGATAAATGTCATGCCCAAAATCTAGGGCAAAAGACACACTATTTTTTCTTATTTTAAAGTAATAATAATTAGGTTCACTAAGGTTTAAGAGTTGATTCGCAAATGAAGGAATAGGTTTACTACATTCCATCTTAAGTTATAATCATGAGAAGGAATCCATCGTTAAAGTTAAATTCTCATTATTAAATTGGTATCAACATTTGATTTGTTATTACATTAAGATCACAATAATATTGAGACTATTGAATAAAAATATAAATTGAACTTAAATATAACTAAAAAAAACAAATTAGCATTTTCTTTTAGCCTATTATATACTAACATATTAAGACAAGATAATAGCTCACACGAAGTTTACTAACACCTTAAAATATATTGATAAAAATTTCCACTAAATCGGAAATAGTTTCTAAATTAATCTTATAATCTAACACTATCAACTAATACTAATTAATACTAATACTAAACTAAATTTAATTGACATGAGTTTAAACTAATCATAAATTACAACTAACCAAAATACTAACTCAAAGATTTAAACTAACTTATTACAAACTAACCTAAATTAAGACAAAACATTGACCCAAGACAACTAACTTAAAAGAAGACTTTTTAATTAAATAGCAACTAAAATTAATAACTTGAAAATCCTAAATCAATGTAACCATTGTTAAACAAATAATTTTTTTAAAAAATAAACTCCATTATGCCATTCCTATACTATGCATATGTTTCATTAAACAAAGAAACAAGAAGACACTTTCTACGCTTAACAACTATAAAAGAAATAATATTTAAATCTATAATTTAATGTGATCCAATAAACTAAAATTTAAATATATATTTACCCACTAACCAACCATAATCCATATAACTTAATCTAATACCCACTATCCTACCCATACCATCCTATTATTATTACTAATTTGCAAACAATACAATGCCTATATTCCTAGGCTATGTGTCTACTTAATAATTTAAGATAGCCCTTTTGGGGCTAAAATTCAAGAACTTCCATTCTTCTACAAATGCCCTTTTGAGGTCAATGCAACAAGGATTTTCATTCCTTCTCTTCTACAAGAATTCAAATTTTCATACAAGGTATGTGATGACAAGTAGGGGCGCATACACCCTACCCTCTTTCCCTCTTCTCACCATGAGAAGAGACTCTACACTATTGAGGTCCAACTAAGGCCCTTCCTCCATTCTTGGCCACTTTTTCCCTATCCAAAGGTGAGTAATGCGAAAATAATCCCCATAAAATTCCCTCAAAATTTTAAAGCAAAGCATAAGAATGACATTCAAGAACAAGTTAAGATTCCTCCCAAAACACCCTCAACACACATACAAGCAGTACAAAGATAATCACAATGCCTTATGCATGAATCAAGCATGATTAATAAGAAGAAACATGATCAAAAGAGTGAATAACCCTACCTTCACAAAAAGTTATGGTAAAATGACAAATTGAGAAGAGCTTTTACCTTTCTTTCCTTCAATCTTCAAACTTCTCTCCAAAAACTAGAGATTGGGTAACAACCCAAAAGTTCTCCAAAATGCCTCTAAATATGACCCTAACTCAACTAGGCTTTAGGTAACCCTAAGGTGGAGTTTGATTCACCAGCTCATGAAGGAGACAAATCAATTTTCACAATCAACCAAAAGTAGGATTTTTGAGTGACCCTAAAAGTCAACCTAAGAGGCTAAGGGGGTGGAAAGTACTCCCAACCCATACCCTTACCCCTAGAGTACTTAAATTTAATGGTTTTAGGCCTTAAAGACTTAATAGAATCCAAACAAAAGCTAGGAGAATTTTAAGACTATATAACAACCTTCAAAGAAAGATAATGCAAAATAGCACAATTTGGCAAGGGGTACAGTTTCGTCCTTCCATTAGATTTCTTAGCTAACTATCCTGCACACTCATTGCACACACTAGTAGCTCAAGAAATGACATGCATATATGTAAATTACGTATTAGTAAAATCATGTAAATTAAAAAAATCCATTTTTCTAATAATCAATTGTTCATCTCATTCTACTCGTATTTTTTACCATTAAAATTGAAAAATCAAAGTGTTAGTTCTGCATTCATTTACTTCATCATCATGTATGTTCATAGAGCATTAAATGAAGAAATCAAATATCTAAAGGTGGAGCATCACACATCATAAAATAGCATAATAATGTTTGGTTCATCAAATAGTGTCCCGACATATCGAGTCATGAGAATGAAAATAGTAATGTATCCACTATGCTATGATGGGTCAGGGCGAGGCCTCACATCCTTCCCCACTAGGTATGAACTTCCTCCTAGAGTTCATAAAAAAGATAAGGGTACTAAGATCGCATATGTCCTGCATCCTCCCATGAATTCGTGACCTCATCATAGCAATCCCACTAGACCCTAACCTAGTCCAAATCTCGACCTCGAAGTGCTAGGGTCCATTGGGCAAAAATACGGATAGGCTCTAGCAGTAACTGGCCATTTGACTCCACCTGCAAAGCATCCCAATCTATAATATGAGACTCATCTTAAATGTATCCTCTAATTACTGAAATATGAAACACATCGTGGATGCATGATAGGCTAGGTGGCAAGGCTAAATGGTAGGAAATTGGTCCTATCCTTTCTAGGATCTTGAATGGTCCAATGAACCGAGGTGCCAACTTAGAGCCCTTTTTGAATTGAATCAGACTCTTGTGCGGTCACACTATCAAGAACACTCTATCACCAACTTGATACTCTTGATCTATCCTATTCAAATCAACATACTTCTTCTACCGATCCTATGCCTCTCTTAAGCACTGTCTAATCAGGGTCACCTACTGCTCCATCTCCTTAACTAACTGATGACCAATAGATACTTGATCCTCGATCCTATCCCAACTCAAGGGCATCCTATAAGGTCTTCCATACAAGGCCTCAGAAGGCGGCATGCCTATGGAGGAATGGTGCCCATTGTTATAGAAAAAATCAACAAGATGTAGGTATTCCTCCCACTTGACTTGATGGTCAATCACGTACATATGTAACATGTCCTCCAAAACTTGATTCACTCACTCAGTCTGACCATCGGTCTGAGGATGGTACACTGAGCTAAAATTGAGCCTAATGCCCAATGTTTCTTGTAATTCTCTCTAAAAGGATGAAGTGAACAATGAGTCCCTATCAGAGATGATCTTACAGGGGATAGAATGGAGTCTGACAATATCTCATAGAAACACTCGAGCTATGTTCTGTGCTATGTATGTTGTACACATGGGACAGAAAATGGACAACCTTGGTCAACGTGTCAACTATCGCCAAAATGGCATCATGGTGATGAGATGACAAGGGAAGACCAACAATAAAGTCCATAGATATAACATCCCACTTCCACTCTACAATCTCATGAGGCTGAAGGAGCCAATCGAGATGACGATGCTCTACCTTCATCCTCTAACACTTGAGGCATCTCGCAATTATGTTAGCAATCTGCACTCTCATGCCTTGCCAATGATACAACTGCCTCAAATCTGCATGTAACTTCTTAACATTAGGGTGTGTTGCATAAGGTGCTCTATGAGCCTCAAGTATAATGAGCTCGCACCAACCCCCAATGGAAGGTACATATATATGTCCTCTATGATGCAAGAGTCCATCAAAATCCAAGGAATACTCTGAATACTTCCCTTCCAAGGGTCTTTGAGCATGCACCACCTGTCCAACCTCTACATAAAGCTCATCTACTAGCAAGAGCTGAAAAATTCACTCTCTCAAATTGGTCCTAGTAGTCATAGATGATAGGTCATGGCGCCTTCTACTTAAGGAATCTACAAGTACATTCTCTTTTCCCTTGATGTAATGCACATCAAAATCATACTCACAAAGGAACTCCATCCACCTTCTCTACCTAGCATTAAGGTTTGACTGCATGAATATGCACTGCAAGCTCTAGTGATCAGAATGAAGCTCAAATCTATGACCTACTAAGAAGTATCGCCACCTCACTAAAGCATTAACCACTACTGCAAGCTCTAGCTAGTGAGTAGGGTAATTGAGTTCATGAGTCTTCAAGTTTCTGGACTCAAAGGAAATAGGTCAGCCATCCTGCATAAGCACTACCCCTATACCATCCAAGGATGCATCAGTGTAGACCACAAAATCTGAAGATGGATCTGGTACTACAAGAATTCATGCACTCGTGAGGGCTCTCTTGAGCTCTTGGAAAGCTCTACCACACTTCTCTATCCACTCATACTTCTTTTCCTTCCTCTAAAGAGATGTGATTGGGTGCGCCAATCTAGAGAATCCTGCAATGAAGCATTACTAATAGCCTACTAGTCCCATTAAACTCCTCACCTTAGTGACACTAGTGGGTGCTGGCGAATCCATGATGACCCTAATCTTTGATGGGTCTACTGAGCCACCATTGCCTAATATAACATGACCCAAATAATGTATCTCAAGTCTAAAGAAAACACACTTTGACAAGCTGCCAAACAACTAATTCTTTTTTAACTTTTGCAATACCTGTCTCAGGTGCTCTTCATGCTCCTTCTCATCATGAGAATACATTAGGATGTCATCTAGGAACATAACTATGAACTTATCCAAAAAGGTGCAAAATACTCCATTCATGAGGCTCATGAATATAGCTCGAGCATTTGTGAGGCCAAATGGTACCACGGTGAACTTGTAGTGACCATACCTAGTACAAAAAGCAATCTTAGGGATATCACTATCCACAATCCTCAACTGATGATAACCTAAATTGAGATTAATCTTTGAAAATACTCGAGCACTCTACAACTGATCGAAGAGGTCATCAATCCTAGGAAGAGGGTATCGGTTCTTGATGGTTGCTTTGTTCAACTGTCGATAATCAATACACAACTTTAGTGATCCATCTTTCTTCTTAATGAAGATCACTGGTGCACCCCAAGGTGACACACTAGGTCAAATATGCCCCTTCTCTAAGAGTTCCTCCAATTGAATCTTCAGTTCACTAAGCTAATGAGTAGTCATCCTATATGGTGCTCTCAATATTGGCTCCACTCTTGGCACAAGATCAATATGAAAATCCACTACTTTAGGTGGAGGTCTACTAGGGAACTTTGAAGGAAAAATATCTGCAAACTCCTGCAATATTGAAAAATCATCAAGGGATGGCTCCCCCTTTGAATATTCCTCCCTGTCATTGATGGTGATAGTGAACAACTAACATCCCTTTCACATGCACCATCTAAGCTATATAGTAGAAATCATACGAGGGGATATGGGTCTCTCAACCCCAAGGATCACTCTAGAGATACTATCCTCATCCACACATTCAACCCTCTTTTGTTGACAATCCATCTTGGCACTGTGGGCATAAAGCCAATCCATGCCAAGAACAACATCATAAGAACCTAGAGGGGTAATGCATAGATCAGACATCATGGAAATGTCTCCAATCTGAATCAAGCAATTATGCACCATGGAACTAACCGACACTCTGGCTCCTGAGGCTAACTCTACCTTCCAACTAACATCCTTCCTAACTTCCACCAACCTGCAATGCTCCACAACATAAGGAGATATAAATGAATCAGTAGCTCTGAAATCAAATAGAATAGTAACCATGCTACCCTATATAATACCTGCAGTCTCGATAACTGTTGCCTAATGCTTAGCCTAGCAGTTATCAATAGCTACAAAAACTCTGTGGGATTTACCTACATCACCAATTGTCAGCTATGAAAATGCCCCTCTCTGACCACTAGAGGACTATCCCTGAGGACACTCTCTAGCGATATGACCCATTTCACCACAAGTGTAACATGGTCCTCATCTATAAGATCGTGTACCTTGAGATCCAAACTATTGTGGGCCTCCTGACCTACTAGATCCACTAAAACTACCCCTAGAAGACTACTGAGTCTTCACTGACTATGACTGTGGGGCTCATACTTTATAATCCTGCTTAAGATCCTATGACTACCATTGCTTGGGCTTGGAGCCCTAATAATCCTATGAGGATTTTTGCTACTACTGCTATTGAGGTTTCTACTATTGAGACTGTCGGGCCTTAGAGGATCCTGCTATGCAGTTCTGATTCCCCTTCCAAGCGGGTATTTGCTGGGTAGAGTTTTGGTTCTTAGACTGATCCTATGACTCCTATCTACCCTAAGTATCCTCTACAACTAGTGCTACCTCAACTACCTATTTGAAAGTAGTAGGAAAGACCAAATGAACTAGACCCTGGAGTCAGAAATTTAAGCCCATGATGAAACGATGCACTCACTATTTCTCGTCCTTCATGTACTCAAAATATGGAAGAAGCTTGAGAAACCTACTCTCATACTGAGCTACTATAAGACCCCTTTAATATAGAGAATGAAACTCCTCAATCTGCTTCTATCTGAAGTGCTCAGACAGGTACCTCTCTCTGAATCTCTCTAAGAATGACTCCCATGTGAGGGTATCTATCCTCACTCCTCCTATAGTCTCCTCTCGATGCCACCAATTGGAGGCATCTCCTCTCAACTGATGAACTGTGAGACATGCCTTCAGATTACTCCCATAATGACATAATCCAAAACACCATTGAAGGCTCTGTAACCAAGCCTTTGGTACTATCCCCTCTGTGGAACTGGTAAAGAGTGGTGGTCCAAGTCATATCAACTCTCTGATATCATCTCCTATATGTTTAGGAGGTCTATCAAGTGGTGGTCCTCTCTGATGTATTGAATCATCCTCATGCTCACCCTATCGCTCAACCTACCTCTGTGAGGGACTCCTATTCCTCTCTCTATCTCCTGCCCCACCTCTTTCGGGAACCTATGCTTCCCTTTCAGGAATGTGCTGCCTTAGTTGTACTATAGGTGCTATCCTCTGCTAGACTATGCCAATCAACGTCTGGAGGGCATCCAAAATGTCCTGATTCATATTCGATGGTGGAGGTGGTGGAGGTGGTGGTCCATCCTCCTGTCCCGCTCTACCACCTCTTGCCCTATGACCTCTACCTTGACAATTGCTTCATGTAACATGAGGCATCCTACACAATTAAAATTTTAGTTGAGCTCAGAAGCATAATGGTTTAAGGTTCCTAGTGTTGAAATACGCACTTTGATACCAAAATGTCATGCCCAAAATCTAGGGAAAAACACACACAATTTTTTTTTTTTTAAGTAATAATAATTAGGTTCACTAAGGTTTAAGAGTTGATTCACAAGTGAAGGAATACATATACTACATTCCATCTTAAGTTATAATCATCAGAAGGAATACATTGTTAAAGTTAAATTCTTGTTATTAAATTGGTATCAACATTTGATTCATTATTACATTAAGATCACAATAATATTGAGACTATTAAATAAAAATATAAATTGAACTTAAATATAACTTTAAAACAAAACAAATTAACATTTTCTTTTAGCCTATCATATACTAACATATTGAGAAAAGATAATAGCTCACAGGAAGTTTACTAACACCTCAAAATATATTGATAAAAATTTCCACTAAATCGGAAATAGTTTCTAAATTAATCTTATAATCTAACACTATCAACTAATACTAATTAATACTAATAGTAAACTAAATTTGATTGACATGAGTTTAAACTAATCATAAATTACAATTAACCAAAATACTAACTCAAAGATTTAACTAAATTATTACAAACTAACCTAAATTAAGACAAAACATTGACCCAAGACAACTAACTTAAAAGAAGACTTTTTAATTAAATAGCAACTAAAACTAACAAACAAAATTAATAACTTGAAAATCCTAAATCAATGTAACCATTATTAAACAAATAATTGTATTTTTTTTTAAAACTCCATTATGCCATTCCTATGCTATGCATATGTTTCATTAAACAAAGAAACAAGAAGACACTTTCTACCCTTAACAACTATAAAAGAAATAATATTTAAATCTATAATTTAATTTGCTCCAATATACTAAAATTTAAATACATATTTACCCACTAACCAAGCATAATCCATATAACTTAATATAATACCCACTATCCTACCCATACCATCCTATTATTATTACTAATTTGCAAACAATACTATGCCTATATTCCTAGGCTATGTGTCTACTTAATAATTTAAGATTGTGTAATTGCATCAATATAAATATTTGATGATGATCAGACCTAAATCTCTTCCCCACGTGTACACTCTTATCAAACTAGGCATGGGTGTTTGGGGATATAAGTAACATGCCTATTTTTTCAAGTATAGGTTTAGGCGCCTAGAAAGCATTTAGTGGGCAGATTTTGGTAATGATTAAACCTTGCACAACACTCCACACATTTCCCTCCATGGTCACCTACCCCTATTAATCTCTTTGTTTTTATTTCTTGCTACTCACGTGACCTTAAGGCAAGATGGCAAGTGAAAGGTAAGTGGTTGATATGACAACGTTCTTTCACATTTAATAAGCTACTTTAGCTTTTTGTGTTTTAATTCGATTTGACCATGAGCTCAGGCCAATGCTAATCATATAGACGGCAGGTGGTAATAAAGTTTAAAAGTTTATTTGGTAAACCTCTTTTGAAAAATGAATGATTATCAAGAATACATATTGCCATTAAATCCAAATTTATCTTTTTTTGCATATAAGGAAATTGATAATAGACTTTTTTATTTATATTTTTTTTAAAAAGAAGGGAATCAAAGGGGAATATGCTCTATTGCCAATGGGATTAACTTTTGTATCCCCATACAAACTCTAGAGAGCATTTTGCTCCTAGGAGTATGCCTTTTTATTTGCCAATAATTTTCTAGGTGCTGGTCCTCTCTCTTTTTTTTTTCTTAACTATATTTTTAACAAAGGGTGTATATTTTCTTTGCAAACTTGATTTTACCAATTACTTAGTTTAGGAAGGGGGATTGAATAATTTATTTTATCAAAAATGTAATATTTATTGTATCTCCTAATACATATGAAATTGGATTGAAATTTCGACATCACAAACTTTCTTCCTTAACATAATTGGAAATTGAAAATTGCATAGTTTGAAAACATCAACATTTGAGCTATTCCTCCACACACATTTACATAAATTGAAATAGCACATGATACAATGCAAGGAGGTTTTCCCAATCATTTCCTCTATTAATTAACCTAGTTCAAGGCTCCATCAGGGAAGAACCAGTAAGAAAACCTGATATCTTTGCCAAATACATCAAAATTTAAATACATTTTTACATAATATTACAATTCAATTTAATTCTCTTCTAGGTCTTTCACAAGAGGTCTTTTCCAATATCTTTAATGCATCAAGGGAACCATGGGAGAGACAAGAACCAACATGGAGGTAAAACAATATAATATGATGAACAAATCAAGCATGCATTCACAACCCAATTTTTCACAATAGGTTCAACATTGAAATAAAATAGGGGGGAGGTGAATTTTCTCAATAGGAGACATCAATCACCATACCATAATATAGCCCTTTCGGGGCTAAAATTCAAGAACTTCCATTCTTCTACAAATGCCCTTTCGAGGCCAATGCAACAAGGATTTTCATTCCTTCCCTTCTACAAGAATTCAAATTTTCACACAAGGTATGTGATGACAAGTAGGGGCCCATACACCCTACCCTCTTTCCCTCTTCTCACCATGAGAGGAGACTCTACACTATTGAGGTCCAACTAAGGCCCTTCCCCCATACTTGGCTACTTCTTCCCTACCCAAGGGTGAGTAATGCCAAAACAACCCCCATTAAATCCTCTCAAAATTTCAAAGCAAAGCATAAGAATGACATCCAAGAACAGGTTAAGATTCCTCCCAAAACACCCTCAACATACATACAAGTAATACAAAGATCATCACAATACCTTATGCATGAATCTAGCATGATCAATAAGAAGAAACATGATCAAAAGAGTGAAGAACCCTACCTTCACAAAAAGTTATGGTAAAATGACAAGTTGAGAAGAGCTTTTTCCTTTCTTTCCTTTAATCTTCAAACTTCTCTCTAAAAATTAGAGATTGGGTAACAACCCAAAATTTCTCGAAAATGCCTCTAAATATGACCCTAACTCAACTAGGCTTTAGGTAACCCGAAGGTGGGGTTTGAGTCACCAACTCATGAAGGAGACAAATCAATTTTTGCATTCCATCAAAAGTAGGGTTTTTGAGTGACCCTAAAAGTCAACCTAAGAGGCTAAGGGGGTGGAAAGTACTCCCAACCCATACCCTTACCCCTAGGGTACTTAAATTTAATGGTTTTAGGCCTTAAAGACTTAATAGAACCCAAACAAAAGCTAGGAGAATTTTAAGATTATATAACAACCTTCAAAAAAAGACAATGCAAAAGAGCACAATTTGGCAAGGGGTACAATTCCATCTTTCCATTAGATTTCTTGGCATACTATCCTGCACACTCATTGCACACATCAATAGCTCAATAAATGACATGCATATATGTAAATTACATATTAGTAAAATCATGTAAATTAAAAAAATCCATTTTTCTAATAATTAATTGTTCATCTCATTCTACTTGTATTTTTGACCATTAAAATTGAAAAATCAAAGTGTTAGTTCTATATTCATTTACTTCATCACCATGTATGTTCATAGAGCATTAAATGAAGAAATCAAATATCTAAAGGTGGAGCATCACACATCATAAAATAGCATAATAGTTTTTGGTGCATCAAATAGTGTCCTGACATATTGAGTCATGAGAATCAAAATAGTAATGTATCCACTATGCTACGATGGGTCGAGGCAAGGCCTCACAATAAATAAAAATGCAAACAGTTTCTAGAAAAAAAGATTTCAAATGTATATTTACCAATCATACCTCAATTTTTACTTCACAGTCCAATAAATTCTTTGTGTCTGGTCTGCAAAGTCCATTGGCTAATCTAGTTGAGGTTTAATAAGAAATTCATCTCAACTTGCAAATTTTAGGTCACTTTCTTAATCACTACCAAAACACTCAATTTGATGTGGTTTGCATGCTCAAAAAGATGACAAGACAAGAAAAAACTTGTCATCTTAAAATGACCTTAGGTAGAAAAAATGAGCAACATAAATAAATCATAAAGAAAATAGTAGTAAAATGATAGACGTTTTTGGGGTATTTAACATTTTTTTTCCTATCCTTCATTTGACCGATAGAGAAAATAACTAAATGTTGTAATATCTATACTATACATTGTGGAATTAATTTTTTTTTAGCATCCTACACTAAATTATTTGTAATAATTACATACATCATATGCTTACATTTTATCACAATAAGATCAATAACACACTTTCATTTTGAAATTATACAACTAAACATTGTATTTTGGTGGTGGATAAGAAAAATGAAAAAGACAAGCTAGTGCACATTATCTTATATTATCATAAAATCCTTAATCTTAAGTTATAAATACATGCTCCTAATCTATACTTTTTTATATCTGTTTTCTGAAGTTAAACTAGCTTTTGATTCAAGGCATTAATGCATTTCCAGTTGATGCATACTTGTCACAAAAGTAATATCATTTCCAAATCCAAGGAAAATATTAAATCAGAAATGACATAATTTTAATTTAAGTCATGTTCATCCCAATCTTAATCAAATAATTTTAAATACTTACGATTATAATAGTTGCTAATGATTTGTGATTCCAACAGTTGATAACCATACCTTTTTCTTTAATTTCTATGAACACCCTAGTCATGAACATAGCCTACCAGCATAAAAATTTAAAAACTAACCCAGTAAGTATGCTAGCATAAAAATTCAAAAACCAACCCATTAATAGTCCCAACAAGTATGCACAAAATGAATTTTAATAGAATACTTATACAAAAAATTACAAAAGGAAAAAAATTTACCAATATCCAGTACTAATTTTTCAAGCTTAAACCCATTGTCGTACACACAAACAAAAACATGACATACCTGAGCTACCAACGTTTGACAAGAAATATGCTCATGCACTACAATACTTGTTTTTAATTGGTAATCTTGTCTATTGGAGGAAAGGAAATTCACTACCTTCAATTAGAGTACACTCATAATAATTCTATTTTAGACATTTGTTCTTCTGGGGATCAATCAAACCAATAGAGCTTTAGCCTTAAAGGGTTGTCAGTTATATAATGTACATTCATAACCCCAAGACCTAGTGTGATTCTCCTTACAAATTGCTAGTTAATAGTTTGTCCTCCTATTAGATTTTATAACTCGACTCTTTGATACCCAATGTTTGGAAAGAAAAAATGATGTTTACCAAAAAATGGGTCAGTGTATGTATTCTATCACTACCCTCTGAATGATTAGGTACAACTCCCTATGATTTGTAATGATATGCAATGAATATGTTTTTATCAGATCAAAACTTTTGACATTATAATCTCTTAACCTGAGAGTTATAAAGGATGACCAAATAATTTTTAGGTAATAATAATTTAGGCAAGATGCGTTTGAATAACCTATCACACTTAACGGAATGACTATAGTAGATTATCTTGATATTTCTAACCCATACTTCTATTCTAAATGCATATTGACCATGCCAAAGAGGAATGAGGATATGAACAAGAGGGAAAATGGAATTTCTTTCACTATCAACCTTGAATGAAATGGAATCCAACCAATAACTAATAGATTCATACACATTTATCTTTCATTTTCCAATGAAACTATCTAACATATAATGAAACTAACAAGAGAATAAATAGAACCATATATGAAGAAAGTAACTAGAATCACTATACTACAACATCAAAGTGAAATGGAATTCATCTGATTATTCAAAAAATCATACATTATTGTCATTCAACTCTTAATGCAAAAGTAATCTATGCATGGGCCACAAAACATGACAAGGAAATAGGATAAGTGGAATTACAAACCAATTCACCATCAAGCTTGTTGATGTTTGTATTGTCAAATGATGTTACATTTATAGTTTTTTGTTATCCTTTAGTTCAATAGAGCAACAATCACAAAATAAAATATGAAATTATTCAGTGATATGAACATGTGGCATCTTCTCCATTAATGATTATGAATCCATGGCACTTTTGAAAACACCTGATAACTATTCATCTTCATGCAATCTCAAGAATCCTCTAAAAATTTGTTATTTTCTTCATCTTTTGTTGTTTCATGTGGAGCCTAAATATTTCATATTCCAATGGTCACTACATTTTTGAATTTTGGCCATCTATCTTAAACTAAAAATCATGATTAAAATCCAGCCATTTCCCATTATGACTTTCTTTGCGGGTCGACATAGGTAAACATGTTGAGTCATCGTTATGTTGCTATAATTATTTTTTGTGCAACACAATGATGAGCATTGATCTCCTTTTGATCTGATAGTACTGATAAAAGACATTTAACCATTTTTTGAATTTTCTTCATGGGTCCACTTTTTAGCTATGCACATCATGGAAGATAGGTACTAGTATTCCATTGCTTTGAGAATCTGATGTTGGATTGCTCATATTCGTGGCACTCTGAAATATAATGGGACCAACAGGAAACATGTTGTTCTATCACTACATTACCATGATTAATCTTCACGAAATGTTTCATAATGATATTGCAACGACCATGGATATTCTTGTCTAATCAATGGTGGTCATTCTTTTGGTGATCTTACCTTCAGTTGGGTCTTGTGGATAGGTGTCATCTTGTCATTATTTCACCATGATTATTCTTCATGCAATTCTCCATAGTGACAAAAGAATGAACGTAGATCTTAGAAGATCTAATGATCATGGAAATGGTCTTATTTATAAGGTGACTTTGACTATTTTACTTGATGACATGGATGTTTAGATGTATTTTGGACTATTGATTCAACTTCAACTTATTTTTTGCCACCTTTTAACATGTTCTATTCCATTTCTGCATCAAATTCAACTGATATTATTTCTGGCTTGGTCTCACAATCTACATATCATCTTTTAGCCTTGGTCTTCGATGTTCTCCACTACCATTTTCTATGAATATTTTTGTGATCTCTCTTAAATGTATCCTTCCTTTAGATAGAGACCTTTGACTAGGTTCTTTCACCATCTTTTGATGATTTATTTGCTTCTCTCACATTCTATCTTGATCATCTACAATGTCTTTAATAAAAACTATAGCATAGTATAGATATTTGTCTCCAACATGATTAAGAATAAAGAAAAATGTATCATTAAGATGTCTAGACCTTCTTGTCATTAGGGAAACACATAAAAAATCCTCTTTGAAACCTAGTCACCTAGCCATTAGACTAGTGCATTGTTCATATGATTTCCCACATCAAGTTAGCTCAAAGGAATGATGAGAAGAAAGGGCATCCTATGGGAAATATAGAATTAGAATCAATAAATTGACACTTGACTTAACAAAAAACCTTAAAGAAAAAAGATATGAACTAAAACTTGTACAACAACTAGCTCTATTTAGGGATTCAAGAATGATAATGCTTGAATGAACTCTAGCAATATCTAGTTCCACACAAAAGGTGACAACTTGGAAACACAAAGAATATATTAAACTAGGAAAACAATGACAAACTACCTAGGAAAGAAAGAAACTAAGCTAAAGAAAACTACATAAAAGAAAAGCCTAACTATCTAACTACTAGCAGGGGTCACCTGCTTTCAATTTTGCATTTGATACAACTTCAAATCCTTCCCATTTTAAGAACATGGTAGGGTTTCTGTAGTAGGATATACCACTTTGAAAGAATTATTTTGATTCATTTTTATGATCTGAAAAGGCCCTTTTCACAAAGATCGAAACTTAGAATGCATACCTCTTCGCTCATGTCTCTTATCCAATAGCAATACCAAATCACCTTCCATGAATTTTCTAAGTCTTTCTCTTCTATCAAACAACTTATTTACCCTTTGTTTATGTTTAGTGATTTTATCAACCATCTCTTCCCTTTCTTCTTGCAGTTTGGTAAGGTACAAGATCCTCTTCTCTAATCCATCCTTGATAACATCTTCTTGAATCATAGTCTTTAGTTTAAATGCAGCAAGCTCTAGAGGCAATGGCAAATTAGCTTCCACTCCATAGACCAATTTAAAATATGAAGGACCAATATCACTTTTAGGTGTGGTTCTATCAGCCCATAGAGCATCATGAATCTTCTTATGCCAACTTTTTTTATTATTTGAGACCAATTTCTTCAAAATATTAATCATTTTGTTATTACTAGACTTGGCCTACCCATTTCCTTGAGGGAAATAATTAGAGGAATGCCCAACTTGAATACCATGATCATAAAAAAATTTAATAATTTATGACAAAGAAAAATAAGATACATTATCCATTATCACTTTCACAAAAACTCTAAACCTTACCTGAATATGTTCTTTGAGAAATTCACTTACCACTTCTGATGAAGTTTTCTTCAATGACTTTACTTTCACCCATTTATTGAAATAATTTGTGGTAGTTAGTATATATGAATGTCCTTGGCTAGAAGGAGGATTGATTGGACCTATATAATCTAAACCACATTGATGGAAAGGAGATTCAATTACCACTAGATTAAGAGGTAAGACAACAAGTTAAGGTTTACAAATAAAAATCTTGCATTTTTCACAATTAGAAACCCACTTATATGCATCTTTGAACATGTCAGGCTAATAATAACATTGCATCAAAATTTTAATTGTAATGACAGTAGAAGAAGAGTGTCCTCCACATGCTTCATTATGAAAAGATCTCAACAATTTTACTTGTTGCTCCTTATCCACACATCTAAAAAATATTCCATCAATGGCTCTCTTCTACAAGACATCATCTTGAATTACATATGTCAAGGATTTTGTTTTTAGATCTCTTATTTTCTTAGTAGTCAATCCATCAAGGCATTCACCATATGTTAGAAAATAAGCAATGTTTGATAATCAAGGATCTTGAAGACTTACCATAAGAACATTTGGAGTATCTTCTTGTTTGCATTGTTGATCCTCTACCAAGACTTTATAGAATGCATTACCTCTTACAAGTTTTGTTGGATTTATTTATATATCATATTCTTAGACTTTTGCTATCCAAACTCCTCTATTATTACAACCAACCTTGTGGTGTGTCAAAATACTTTTCACTATAGGATCTAGCACATATACCACTTAATGAGAATGCAACACATAAAACCTAAAATTTTGAAGGGCTCCCACCATTGCATATGCATTTTTTTCCATCTATGAGTATCTCAATTCTTGATTCATCAATGGTATACTCATGAAAGAAATTAGATATTGTATTGTTTCTTTATTTAGTTGCATCAATATAGCTGACATTGTATGTCATGAGGCATAACATTAAATGATAAAATCTTTAGTGTAGTTAGGATGAACAAGCATAGGGGTTTTGGAAATGGCACCCTTGATATCTTCAGAAGCCTTTTTCCCAACATCACTCCATTTGAAAGTTTGATTTCCTTTCATCATATCAACTATACATTTAACTATTTCAGAGAAATCAAGCACAAATCTCCTCAAAAAATTTACCTAGCCAAAGAAGGATTTTACCACTATTTTACTCAATGGTAGACTTAATAGCTGAATAGCTTTAAATTTGTTTAGATCAATCTTCACTTTTTCATAAGATACAATATGACCAAGCAGTTTGCCTTGTGTCACACAAAATACTAACTTCTTTGGATTCAGTGAAACACATTGATCTTAACATGTTTGAAACACCCTTCCTAGATCTCTGATATGATCTATTCTTTTCTTCGAAAAGACTATCAAATCATCAAGGTATATGACAATAATTCTATCTCTCAATATCTTCAAAGGCCAAATTCATGCCATCCTAAAAAGTTGCACCTGCATTGATTAGACCAAAATGCATTTATTGTAGGAAAAAGTACCCCATGGTGTAGTAAATATAGTTTTGAACTCGCCTATTTCATTTACCTGAATTCAGTTATATCCTAAAACTCCATCCAACATAGACATCATTTTTTACCACACAACAATTTGTAAAAGATGTTTCGTATTAGGGAGAGCAAAATTATACTTTCATGAGGCTTGATTTAGATTTCTAAAATCTACACAAATCCTTGTCTCTCCACTCTTCTTCCTCTTTGGCACAATATTAGCAACCCAAGTGCAATAATGAATAGGGTATATAATCATGGCCTACAACATTTTGTCAATCTTCTTGAAGATTTCTCCTTCAACTATAGGGTTATAGTTTCTTTGTTTCTGGCTAAATGGTGTTGCTTTTGGTTTAATAGGGATTTCATGCTTGAACTTGCCACCCATGAAATTATTTAGGTCTTCATAGCTCCAAGAAAATACATCTTGAAATTCAATGAGTAATTTCTTGTTTTCTACCCTCTCCTCTGGTATTCAACACTTGCTTATGTTTATCTTTGGACTAACTTTTATCCTTGTATTGATTCCATAATATACACCATAGGTTTTTCCTTTCTTATCTTTTTCTCTCTTGATGTATGCATCATGCCTATCAAAAAGTTTTTATAAAGATAGTAGATGACGTGGAGTTTTATTACCTTTCAATTGAATCATATCAGGCTCTGTTTTCTTTGTATAACTTGTCACTAAATCATCACAATTTGCATTAGTCTTCCTTCAAAACACAAGCATTCAAAAGGATCTTTCCCTTTAATGAATATTAGTATATGTTTATCATCTTCAAACACCTTCCATGAATCTTCATTATCAGGGACATCAGGCTTGACTAGAACTTCTACTTTATATATTTGGTCTTTAAAGTCAGGATGTGGTACAAGTAATGAAGCAGTGACTATCAAAGAATCAACTCGAGAATTGAGTTCCCTTGGTACTGATATGATTGAAAAAGCATCTAAACTGTCAATTTCATCCGATGCCTTATTATGATAGTTTTTTAATCTTGTGCTCTTTACTGCATATTAGTTTTTGACTTGTCTCACCAACAATTCTACATCTCCTTGAGCTTTAATTATTTTGACATGCTTTTGTTTTGATGCCATTATTCCAAGGAGAAGAGATTCACATTCTGTAGTATTGTTATTATTTTTGAAATCTAATTTATAAGCCAAAAAAATCATTTCTCCACTAGGCGATGTCAACAGTACCCCTGCACTTGAACTACCATTAGC
The DNA here is from genome assembly GCA_028749045.1 of Cupressus sempervirens. Taxonomy (NCBI): domain Eukaryota; kingdom Viridiplantae; phylum Streptophyta; class Pinopsida; order Cupressales; family Cupressaceae; genus Cupressus; species Cupressus sempervirens. Next base: position 175,847,088 of record CM053783.1, on the reverse strand, counting down.
ACAACTACCATCAAATTCTAAAGTCCACAACTGATCACCTCTATTTTGTTCTGATTCTTCTAAAATATTAGGGGCATTAGAGAAAAGCATGTAATTATCAAACTGCATGTCATGATACAAGATCTGAGACTTAGGAGCATCTAATTTTGGGACAGTGAATTTTTCCTTCTCTTCTGGTTCTAGCTTCACATTTTTATCTCCAACTTGGGTAGTGGCACAAGCCTAGTCTAGTTTTATCTCTTCCCACATGTCTTTGCAGAAACTTCTACTTAGGAGCATGCAATAACTTTTTGGGATGTCTACCACTAGAATAATGAGTTTTAGTCTTGTGGAAGGATAGACAAAAAGGACAACTTGAGCATCTTTTATCTGTCCAAGAAAGGGAACTTGTTTTGCATCCATTAAATAGCATCTACCAAAAGTTTTAGTTAGTAGAAGTCCTAAATCTTTCGCTACAAAAGAAGACATTACATTACTAGAGGCTCTTGAATATATGATGCGGCTACTCAATCTATTTCTATTGATAAATAATGAAATGTAGAAGGGATCTAGGTTTTGATTTGGACATGTGGCTAAGACAATAAGTTCTTCTTCTTTAAACAACTTAGGGAGTGCAAAATCTTCACCAGTCACAAAAGTTCCACTAGTGCTAAATTTATTGTGGTGATCAACATTAACATTAATATTAGCATGACCTATATTGTTACTATTAAAATGCTCAACTAATCTTTGCAATTGATCAGGATTAGACTTTAAGTAATCCAATGGAGATATATGGATTTTTACCTCTTCATAGTATTGTATAATGTCAAAGGAATTACTTGAATTACCTTTGTGCTCCTTTTGTGAAGATGAAGTTACTATGCCACTATCTTTATTAGGTTTGTTTGATGATTCATTACTTTTGACAAGAACTGAATTGTTAGTTTGATTTCTATTCTTCTAAACTTTGGTTGTTACTATTAAATGAGGTCCTTCTAGTGTAGCAAAAAAATCACCTCTTGCTTCTAGATCTTATTTTCAAAGTCACCACAAGGAGCATGATCATCCTCACTTTTTAGGATATTCATATGTTTTTTCTTTGTTATCCACTATCTACCTATATCTGATCATATTTGCACATGTATCTTCATCATGCTCTACCATTAGATGAAAATCACACATATTTTTTATTTTTGGGGAACCTTTAATTGCTAATCTTTGTTGAATAGGTGGTATTTTCAATACTTTAGTTCAATTTTCATTTTTGTAACCTTCCTTATGAGTTTGATGGAAAGAACGAGCAAGCCTATTGATTTGTTTCCTTAATGAAATGAGCTCATTAGACATTTTTTCAAGCATAGCCTCTATATTATTAGAAGTACTATCTGTATTACCTATGGTTCCATATTGGAATTCTCTTTTCTAGTTACTAGAGGCTATCATGTCATCCTCCATCTCCACACCTAGTGTTTGAGTTGCTTGTAAGTTTTCTACATTTTCTCTTCTAATTTGATATCCTAGATTAGGAGGCATAGAGCTAATGTAAAAAGTATTCTTATTGTCATTTGTAGGTGCACTTGCATTAGGTATTCTTTTGATGAGTTTGTTTAACTTAGCATTAAAATATCTCATGGAAACTAATGGTTCTTTCTTTATGTGTGCCAATTGCAATAACATACTTGTGCATCCTCTGTACTTCTATAACATTCCACAAATCTTTATTTTGTATTATCCCAATCTATGATGCATCTTGTAGGTAGGTCTTGAAACCAAGCAATAGCATTGTCTACAAGTCTATCTACAAACATTCTGACAACCACATCCTCGTCTTGAGGATTTACTACACCATAGGCTTTATTGAAAGTACCTAAATGTTATTTTGTAGAAGTGGTAGCATCACCATTAAATTTTGGAAAATTCTTTCTTGATGCTCTTTGAAGATCATTATTAGACCCAAGGGCAAGAGGACAAGTAACATTTCCCCATGTTTTTGTCATAGCTACTTGTATAATATTTTGGTTTGTGTAAAAAGTAACAAAAAGTGAAAGTGTTGCACCAATCAACAACAAATCATCAAAAGCAGCAGAAATAGAAATCCTTGTAACAAGAAGAGAATAAAATTGACTTCTTTGTGTTCTATTAGGAGAAATAACTACAGACAATTGAGTATCTTGGAGTTGCTTGGTCACAGATTCCCTTGCATGTTCTCTTCCTCTTTTGCAAAGATCTTCTAGGATAGGAAAATTAGCCTTCTTGAGCTCTTCATAAATGGGGTCACTCCTTCCTCTTTCCTCAGTACTCCAACTATATTTTGAATCTAGGATGTATCAAATATTAAAAAAATTGGTGTTTTAAATTTATCTTTAATACGAGTCTTCAACTTTTGATTTGCATCTTTTCTTTAGTAAGTTAAGGTTGTAAAACTAGTATCAAGTTCTTATGGAAAACACATGACCACCACAAGTCCTTTCTTGAAACTCAAATATATAGAATTATATTTCAAATTAATATGAAGGAAAATTCATTAGAGCTTTCACTTGAATTCTCCCAGGTAGAGTTGTCAAAAAATTGTTGGTTAACAGTTTCTCCTCCTATTAGATTTTATATCCTAACTCTTTAACACCAAAAAATGGGTTAGTATATGTATTCTATCACTGCCCTCTGAATGATTAGGTATAGTTCCCTATGATTTACAATGATATGCAATAAATATGTTTTTATGAGATTAGAAATTTTTACATTATAAGATCTTAACCTGAGAGCAATAAAGGTTAACCAAATTGTTTGTAGGCATAAACAATTTAGGCAAGATGGATTTGAATAACCTATCACACTTAATGGAATGAATGTAGTATATTATCTTGATATATCTAACCCTTACTTCTATTCTAAATGCAAATTAACCATGAAGAAGAGATGCACATGAGTACAAAAGGAATTTCTTTCACTATCAACCTTGAATGAAATGGAATCCAACCAATAACTAATAGATTCATACATATTTAACTTCATTTTCCAATGAAACTATCTAATATACTATGAAACTAACAAGAGAAGAAATAGAACCATATATGAAAAAAGTAAATGGAATCACTATATTACAAACATCAAACTGAAATGGAATTCATCTGATTATTCATAGAATCATACATGATTGTCTTTCAACTCTTAATGAAAAACTACTCTATGCATGGGCCACAAAACATGACAAGGAAATAGGGTAAGTAGAATCACATACCAATTCACCATCAAGTTTACTGACCTTTGTATTGTTAATGAGGTTATATTTATAATTTTATGTTATCCTTCATCTCAATAGACAACACTAACAAAATAAAATATGAAATTATTTAGTGATATGAACATGTGGCATTTTTTCCATTAATGATTATGAATCCATGGTACTTCTAAAAAATTCTAATGACTATTCAACTTCATGCAATCTCAGGAATCATGTAAAAAATTGTTCTTTTCTTCATCTTCTTCTATTTTGTCTCAAGCCTACATATTTCATATTCTAATGTTCATTGCATTTTTGAATTTTGGCCATCAATCTAAACTAAAGATCATGATTAAAACCCAGCCATTTCACTTTATGACTTTCTTCGTGGGTCCACATAGGTATATGCATCTAGTCATCATTATGTTTTTATTATTATTTTACTTGCAACTTTTATAGTGAGATAACGATGAGCATTGATCTCCTTTTAATTTGATGGTAGTGATAAAAGACATTTAACCGTTTGTTTACTTTGCTTCATGGGTTCACTTTCTAGCTATGCACATCATTACGGACAAGTAGCACTATTCCATTGCTTGGAAAATTTGAAGCTGGACTACTTGGCTTTGTGGCACTCTATGGAATAGAATGGGCCCAACAAGACATGTGTTGTTTTGTTGCTACATCGCCACGATTAATCTTCCCTCAATTTTCCATAATGATACAACAATGGTCGTTGATGTTCTATTCTAGTCTACAGTGATGATTATTTTGGCAATCTTACCTTTAGTTGGGTTCTGCAAATAGGTTTCAACTCGTTGCTATGTTTCCATGATTATTCTTTGCACAATTCTCCATAGCAACATAATGACAAGCATAGATATTAGAAGATCTAATGATCGTGTATAAGGAATTATTTCCAAGGTGACTTTGACTATTCAACTTCATGACATAGATGTTCAAATGTATTTTGGACCGTCAATTTGATTTCAAATTAGTTTTCACTACCTTGACTGTGTTCTTTTTCATTTGTGCATCAAATTCAACTGATATTATTTTTGGCTTGTTCTCACAATCTGCATATCATCTTTTAGCCTCAATATTAGATGTTATCCACTACCATTTACTTTGGATATGCCTATGATCTCTTTTAGATTTATCATTCCTTTAGATAGAGACATTTGACCATGTTCTTTAACCATTTTTTTGATGATTTATTTGCTTCTCCTACATTCTATCTTGATTATCTGCAATGTCTTTAATGAAAACTACAACATCACGTGGATCTTTGTCTCCGACATGATTAAGAACAAACAAAGATGGATCGCTGAAATATTGAGACCTTCTTTTCATCAAGGAAATGAATAACAAACCTTCCAAAAACTAATCACCTAGCCATTGGACAATTGCATTGTTCCTCTGATTTCCCACATCAAGTTAGCTAAAAGGAATGATGAGAAGAAAGGCCACCCTATGGGCAATCTAGACTAAGACACAAGACATGGACACTTGACTTCTCTCAAAATATTAAAGCAAAAAGATATGAACTGAAAATTGGGAATCACAAATCAATGTATTATATTAATCCTTCTTAAGGATCTTTCCAAATTCTCAAATAAATATATTGGATCTTAATAAACTTTGAAAGTTGCATAGTCTAAAATAGTTTTTAGTTTTATAGTTTTAGTTTTATTCTTGGAATGTCTACAAGAAAAAGAAACATGATATTAGTTGAATGTTAGTACACACAACCCTATCTGATAGAGAGTTCCTACGTTGAATCAAATAATTAATATGGAACCCATAGAAGGGGAAATATAAAATGGGAAAAAAGTTGTCGATACTTCCTTTTGCAGGGTTTTCAAATCCATTACATAGATAAATGGGCAAGTGAAATTATTGTAGAACTTGGATGAATAACGAGACTCATATATTTGGTTTCAACAAAAGGAACACATACAAGATTCATAGCCATCAAGACAACCAAGCTTACATGCAAGAAGCCATATGAAAATTTTCATAAATGATACATCTACTATTCTTGAAAAATGACATGGATCAATATCTATAGTTGTAGAAACTGACTAGGGATCAATATGTGCAACCCTATTTTTCTAGACTACCATGAAAATGCTAATAACCAATACAAAAAAAAATACAAAAAAATTATATTTCTAACATACATTTAATTCTACAATTTCTTTATTTTTAGAATGATTTCTACATATTATGTAGTTCTCAAGAAAGAAACTAAATCTAAATTTCAAACATCATGTGAAAATGTGAGTACTTTTAAGTAGAGAAAAAATATTCTAACCAAGAGGACAAATGTTTGAAAAAAACATAAAATAAAAGTTTTGATGAATTCAAAGAGAACTTTTATTTAGATATAATCCCCACAAGTCAAAATAATAATATTTAGAGATGGTCTATTTTATTAACCCCTCCCATTTTAGTCTTCATTTTAAATTACAATAAATTTGCCACTGTTTTAGACTTTTGAAGAAAAATATTCTTTAACTTTCTTGAAGATAATGTTTATGATAAAAAATAATTCCATTGAATGGCTATAAACGCTTCTACAAAATGGAAAAGCTAGAAGAATATTGTTCAATGATGACTTTTTTAAAGGTATTAATATTTTATATTTTGTTCAAATGTGCTATAAATAACCCATCCTTGAACTTTATGTTGAAGATAAATATTTATTAAAATCTCCAATAAATGCTTCAAAGTACATTCTAGTTGCACATTAACAATTATTGTTCCATTAAAAAGATAAGGATTAGAATTGAAAAGGTCAAAGGTTAAAAACAAAAAGTACTAAAAATCTTAACAAGATGAGAAAATGTGCGAAAGTATACTGGATATTAATTTTAAAAAAACTTCAAATATTTTTCCATTGAAAAGCGTGTAATAAGACAACTTTTTGGCTTGCTAATCTTTTTGACCGCAGAGGCAAGCGAGTGCAATGATTTTATAACAAAATTTATTATTTCAACGAACTCTGATTAAACACATCATGATTATTTCAAATTAATTTGATTAAACACATCATGATTAAAAAAGAGGGAAAAGGGAAAGGGTTTTTTTGAGTGTTCCTCAATGAGCTTGTTCAATCTTGATTATTGTTTATCTTTTTTATGTGGTTTGATAATATGGGTTTGATTCCAAGTAGACACAACGCGCGTTGTGGTATTTTATTGTACATAATTTAGAAAAGTTATGGAGAAGGTCATCCATATTGTCAGTGTAGCCTCCAGGGCATTTCTATAGAAATCCCTGGAGAGAGCAAAATGGACATCAATGTGTTCAGATAGAGACTTGTAGAATCACGCATCTAGGGTTAGGGTTAGGAAAAACGAGAAGGGTGAGAGTACTTCAACTGTATTTTATGGAGGTATCTTTTCTGAAGGAGTATTCACTTTCACCAACCTTTGTCTGAATGCTTAGACCTAAAGTTTTTTTCAATATGGGGCATGTGACCCTGGTGATGCAATTTTCACAGATATGTTGATGCCTAATAAAGGGAGAAGGGCGGCTAGAAATGGAGGCTTCGGAATCTAATGAGCACAAGAGAACAAAATTTACAATCTCGGAGAGACCCATGCAGCTTTCCAATATTTTGCTCATGATGGCTAAATTGAAACAAAATTATAATTCTGACAAAAATGTAGGACTGAATGGTGAATTATGTGCATATATGAATTTTAAAAAATTCTATATACTCTTATTTTGCTGCCAAAGTCGAAGCTTATGGACGTCTCTTATATCTATAGCCGGTTCTATCATCATCATGGCTGTTTTTTCAAAATGGAAAAGACCCCACTAGATCAGCATCACAATGTTTATGACAATGATCTTCCACCTCTCATGCTTCAAATTTTCTAGCACATTTTCCTGTATGGATCAATACATAGTCTAAATTCAAATTTCACATATGATTTACAGAGAAAAACATCAAAATCCTATTCTTAAAAAAATATTTTAGAAACTCTAAAGTTACACTGTGTAAATTAAAAATAAGACTTTGAAGTTTAGAAGAGTGAGCGAGTGAATCACTTGAATTGTGCCATGCAACATTGTGGATGGAATCATCAACAAATTTCTTTCTTGTATAAAGGTACAAAAATTAATGAGAAGATTGCATGCATAAAGCCATGTTTGTGTAGAAAAAATGTCATTTGTCCTCAGGAAATGTCAAATGGCCAACTCAAACTCAACTCTACATTTTGATAATTTTATGAAGGAAAAATAGTTAATACCACCTTGAAAAAATGAGACTATCCAATAGGAAGGAAGAAATAAAAATACAATAAATTCATTTTAGCAAGTCAATTTGTCCAGACTATAGAATAGTTTATAGAATAGCATCAATTTTTGAAATCTAAATTAATAGTAGAAAATAGGTGAAAACTACTAATAAAAATAATGCAAGTTTGAATCATATTTCATTTCATTTTTATTTTGAGGTCTCTATTTATCTTTAATTTAAAAGTTATCTCTTTAGTCCTTAGTCCTTAAGAATGGATGAAAGAGATTATAATATATAACATAATACTATTCAATATTATACCAAAGTATTGAAGATCAATGTAGGAGAAAATGCATAGATATAATTGATTGTAACCATCTTTAATTATTTAGTTATTGAGATGGAAAATCTATTTATGATAACAAATTATATGAGAAGATAAAGTTTAATGATTTGGTGGATTTTTCTCCAATTAGATGAAGTAATAAACATTTGTATGTTATTTAGATTATTGATTATCGGTTGTCTTTACAAGGATAGTGGGAGGGACAAAAAAAAATTGCAAACTAAAATCTAGCATACATTTATTTGACTTTGTTCACTTGAGTTCAAGTTCAAATTCAAATTCTAGAAGTATTGAAAAAATGCAGAGTTTGATGAAAGAATGCAAAGAAGGATTTCCTTAAAATTCATTCATTGTATATGAAAGACATGATTGTGTAAAAGTGTATTTACGACATTAATCTATATCATGTATCACTTCCTACTCTACCATTATATTCATAACTCTTTTTTTTCTTATATAGTTATGCCTATACTTCTTCCTTATATCTATTGTCCTGATTGTTACTCTTAATCATACAATTTTTTACCTTGAGCTATGAATTAGTGATGTCAAAAATGTCAAACCTCATCCTTGTTCAACAATGTTGAGGTTCAAACTAATAAGTACATTAGATCATGAAAGGGAAAATCCCAAAATTACAATAAGTTTGAGTTCTAACCTAAATGGACACAACAACAACACAACCATTTAATCAATAACTATGTGATAAACCCATGGACATCTTATTCTTCCTTATTATTATAAATTTTTGAATTAATTAATTCTCCTTCTAATTTATAAAATAATTATAAAATATTTTTTGAAAGTATAGTCTATATACACCTTTAGATAAATGCATCTAGAGTATTTTATAATTTCCAATCCATGTATCATTAATCAAAGCTAAGAGTCTAATTCCACAACAAGCTTCATAATTTATTACTTGTTTATGTTGTCTCTATAAAGTTAGATTTTCTACAAAAAAATATATTTTGCAAATGCATAGATGAGTCATTTATGTTTTATTATTATTTTAAAATTAAAATTTCTCATAATATTCTTAAGAAAACTACCAATAATATTTGTATATCATTGCAAATGTTATAGTATCTATATGAAATATGTGTGTTGCATGCTACTAACTAAAGAATTAAAACAAAACATTTCTTAGAAGCTAAAATAACACATTCTCCTTAAGTTAAATTTCTTTATATCTTATTAAAGAAATTAATATATATTTTTACATTTATTTATATTTGATGTGCCACTCATTTTTCTACATTCTATAATAATTAAAGTTAATTTCATGAACTACAATGTTTCAAAAACTAGGTTAAAGCTAATCATCACAAGCCTTACACCGCCTCTTTCACCATGATGTTTCTAACACATAGAAATCTCAATAATATGTTCATTTATTACCAATAAGATATCAATGTCTATTTTATACATCTATTATCAATTTTCAATATGCTCACATATAGTTTTACAAATGTAAAGTGAATTTAGTTGTTAGATGTAATAAAATTTATTGGTGATTATTATCATGGAGAGAGTTCAGTTTTTCTCTTGTATTTATTACACAGCAGTGAGGCCACAAATGGGGGACCTCATCCCCATTGGATTTGAACCTTGATGGCAAGGATAACAACTCAACAACTTAACCATCACAACATGCCACTATTGGCTACAATTTATTATTACTTTAACATACTTATTCTTTTAGATTAATTTTTTTAAAAAGAAATATAGAAGAAAAAGTTAATCCACATTACACTTTAATAAAAACATACCCATTGTATAGAAAATAAAATAAATAAATCCAACTCTCTTATAGCCAAATCCCTTAAGTTTTCTCATCTACAAAACTCTAGTGACATTCTATCCACTTGAATAACAACATATAAACTTTTGTAATCCTAAAATCTAAAATTTACCTATTCATTTCTTAACAAGAGCTTTATTTGAGTAGAGTCCTTGCCTATTGTAAGGAAGAGGAAAAATATCAAAATATGGTGTGAAAGAGAAGATTAAAGCATAAAGATAGAAGTAAATTTTTTGAATTGAATTAATTGAATAATTTACATGAAAAATAAATGATTGAATTTTCATATACATTATTTTTTACTTTTACATTTATCGTCCCCTTAGTCATCATAATTTTAATAAACTTACTTTGCAAATTTATTACACCTTAAATAGTTACATCTAACATTCTTATTTATTTACTAAAATGAGAATTGATACATGAATTTTCTAATTCTATATTTTCATAACTAGTGTGAATATATGTTTTTTTCACAATTATGCAAGTTTTTTTTCTTTGAACAACACATGTTCACCTGATGACTTCACTTCTTGATTATTAAGTCATCACTTTAATAAACTCATATTTAAAGAAATCAAAAAACAAAATCTTGAAACTTAACTTATTGAATGTACTTTATATTGTTAATTACTTTCTTTTTAATTTTTTAAATATTTTAAAATTCTAAGAATTTCTTTTTATTTTTAAATTTTATTAATTAGTCTCTATTTTAAAGTTTATTACAATTTATAATATTGAAATATTCACTTTATATTTTAAAAGTTATTAATTATTATTTCTTTTAAAACTTATAACAATTTCTAACTTTTAAATATCTATTTTTAAATTTCTATAATTTTTTTAACTTCTTCGATGATATGCTCATAATTTATTGATGCATTATAGTGTCTTTCCTAGTTTTAAACTTCTATGATTACTTTTCATTTTTAAAATTATTAAAATTTCTAAGTTTTAAAACTTGTCACAATTTAAATGGACATTTTATTGGTTCATGTCATTTTTAAATTCTTCTATAAGTTGTCTTTTCTAGAGTCATGTGTAGCTCTAATAATGACCATAAAACAATATGTAGCATGGGAAATAAAATTAAGATTCTCACCTATTTATCAATCCAGTCCATGAAAAAACATTCCAAAGGTCATTTATCAACAAAACAAATAGAATTATGAAGGACAATATTACTTAATTGTTTGGAAGACTAAATAAGGGTACTCTATAAGAAAGTACACACGTAAAGTGATCATTTGTTTTAGCTATAATGGATCAATGAGGCTAAAATTGTTGGAAAAACATGTTACAATTGCTTCAAATTTTGAACAAAATATTTAAACAATTGCTTTATAGCTCCATACTTTGAGCAAAACCTTTAAACTATTGTGTAACACAAAGTATGAAGCATATGTTAATATTAGTGTAGGAAACATGTTTTAGAAAATGTATGAATCTATGTGAAAGGCATATCAGATACATGACAAGTATAAACTAAGATCAATAAAGAGATGTAAGTAAGGAAAATTGTATATCTATGAAATTTTTAAAAACTTATATCAGAAAAATTCTCACCCACAATGACAAGTATAAAGTAAGATCATAGAAAATGGATCAATATTTGATGTAATGGACATTATATAGAACTCCTTTTGGAGAGGCAAAACTCAAATGTAAATGCAATGCTATAGAACTATAGTGAGAATCTGCATGTTAAAATCCAATATCTAGTTTCAACATCCAAAGACAAAGACAATGTGTTTGCAAATTTCACTAAAACATACTAATAACAGAGTTTTTTTTTTTTTAAGTGTTCATTTCTAATATAATAGATTATAAGTACTACAAATAGATGCAAGGAAAGTGAAATAAAATAAACCAATATGCAACTAAAGAAAATTTGAGTTAAAATAGTGCTTTTGTATATATAGGAAAAGATTAGACTGCATGTTTTTGTTTATCGCTGAATACAAGAGACAAATTTCTAGTTGTGCAACATAATTCTATCTAAAGTATGTATGCAAAATATATGGATTGGAAGTGGTGGAGAGAAAAAATATTATGCTTCATATAGTTGCAGGTGATTCAATGTATTTAGCATAATATTGTTGGTCATAACCTGTCAATATATATCAAAATTTTGGAGTATATAAGTGATCCCTAGGGAAAATATTGTTGCTAGCACATTTGCAAGGTCTTTGGTAAATTTAATGTGATGGTGTGGATTGAGTGACAAAAAACCTAAGCTCTAATTTAGGAGCCTTAATTGATTTGTAATGCACCCATCTTTGTTAAGTGCAAATATTTGGAAGGAAAACCAATATTTGATAAAACTAAAGGAAAATAAAGATGAATTAGTTTTATCTTACATTGCTAGTCTCTCTTATAATGAAGATGATATTGTCATTCATTGCAATGGAGAAATTCACTTGTATTTAAAATGTTCGTAGCTCATGACTGTTGAGATATTATTTTTGTAAGTGTCAAATGGTATGCTTTTAAGCTATGGCAAGCATTGTTCAAACATTTTCTCAGTCATGGTACATTCAAGAATTTTATTATTAGTTTCTATAGTGCACTATAAGAAAGGTCGATAGGAGAAGTTTTTGATTTTCCCACACATAATACATTGGCCATTTGTGGTGGTTGAGGATGGCACCAATGAAATTGGCTAGTTGCGTGTTGTGCAAAGTAGCTAGTATGGTTTGCAAATAAGCATTCTTTGGTCTCAAGGTACCGATGACCTAGAATATGAAAGAAGATTTAGCTATGAGTTTGGGATGACTATTATCTAGAATATGATTGTAGTTTTATTTGAGAGGTGGTATGGTTTTGTTGGTTACTTAGATACTATAGGAGAGTATGTTTTATAGAGTTTTGATTGTACTTTCATCGTTGAGGATGTCAACATATGTTGATGGTGTTGCTTTAATGCTATTTGTTCCTCTTAGCCCACTACGAACAACATTCTTGAGAAGCAAAAGTGGTGTTGTGGTAGAATGCATGATATTTTGTAGTGTTCTGTAAGCTTGAGCATGGAATTTAGGAATGGTTACCTGCAAGGAAAATAAATATGTCAGTCAGTACGATGAGTAATTGTATTATATGACAAGCATCAAGTCTAGACATAGATATGGAATGAGAGGATTAAAATAAATGTGTCTAATATAGATGCCCCTTCCTTGACATGGAGCTCATACTCTTTTGGGATTTGTTTATGTGCTACTACTATAACACCCAATGTGCCAATTGAATAGTTATTAGGTAACTAGATAAGTTGACATATTCTTGTGCCATGCATTAGTTTTTGTTGGCTATAGACTTGGTCAAAGCTTTCAATGAATATTTGTGCAATGAACTACATGCAATAATCTACATCACGTCTTTCATACTATGTTTTTTTCTTTGGAGAGAAATCTTTTAAGCATACACTTACACCAAGAAAAAGATGTCATAAATTTTTCAATTAATTGGTTGGTAATATTTACTATTATGGTCATGTGACCATCACTATCAATGTGATCAACATGTACTATATTAGCTTTTGATGGGCTTGTCAGATTTTTGGCATAAGAAGGACCAGATGTGACAAGAACATCACCTTCAAAAATAGTAGCTAATTGTGTTTTACAAACATCTATGATTTTGGATACTTTTTTTTCCTTTGTGTTGAGCTTATAAAGAGAAAATATTATTATTTTAGATTCTACAATGATATTAAAATGAATTGAAATAGTTTAAGAATTCTACAATAATTTATACCTTTTGCAAGGTACCTATCATGAAAGTTGTTGCTATCTTCTACATGGTTTTGCTGTTGAGATGAAGATATGAACAAAGCTCTAGAAAATGTATTACAAAAATCAATAAAATAACTAAATATGTTTAAAAATTGAATGGATGCATGGGAAGGTATGAAATGTTGAGTGTATTATTGCAATAACTATTTGTGAGAGTTGAACTTTTCTTTTGCAGTTCATTCATACCAAGGTTGCTTTCAACTTCATGGTTTTTTCTTTTGGATGACTCACTTGAATATCTATCCATGAATAAAACTATGACATTGTTTAGATGTAAAATCAATGCAAAAGTGAGTTTGACAAAAGTCACGTCAAGAAACTAGGTCAATATCCTTATGCAATAAAAATGTACAAAACCTATATGCATTTGTGTAATGATATGGTATGAGGTAGGCTCCTAATGCATATGAGAAAGTTGTGGAAAATAATAGTTTTGTAATGCATAAATAGAGAATCTAACCTGTCTGGTTGTCATTTTTTTAACTAAGGTTGTGTAATTTAGAAACCAAGTTGTAGAGATACTATGAAATTATCTGACCAATATGTATCTAGTAGAATGAATTTTGTAGATTGTTGATTAATATTATGTGTCCAAAAGTGGTCTAATAAAGTGCCTACAAATATTTTTTCTTAGTTAACTATTAAAGAGAATTTTTATTGTTGCATGAGTTCTACAAGCATTCTTTTTTATCTACTAGAATGTAGCATGTCAATGTTAAAGTCTCCAGTAATTATGACTTTTGAATTTGTTGGCAATGAGGTAAATATACTTACTATTAGATTCAATATATCATTGATAAGTGCACCTAGTGTAATATAAACATTAGTGATGTGTATGGTATGACTAATATGTAATATATCAATAATGATTGATTCTAGGCAGTCTGTTGCAAAAGAATTTGTGTTTAGTACTATAGTTATTTTGGTACAAGTCAATATACCATGAATAGGAAGAAAAGAATAGAAATTGTATATTTCATTTAGTAATAGGAGGTGTGCATGTGTCTTGACTCTTGTTTCTTGGAAGCATAGTACAATTTCTTTGAGAAAATCATGGTTGTGGTCAATTTTCTCTGCATGCAATGGAAGGCTTCGAGTATTCAAAGATCATATGATAAACTGGAGCATTGATAGGAAAGGAAGGCTATATTAAATTTTCCATTCTACTTGATTTCAAGGTTGATCCATTTCTTTGTCCACTTTATGTGATACTTTGAAATTTTGATTTTGTAGTTTGTACATCGAATATAATGTTTCAATGGTTTTTATGCGAGATAGAGTTGTGTAGGTGAGACCATGCTGGTATACTTTATGAGGATCAAAAGGAAGTCCATCCTTTGTCAAAGCTTGTTCTGTATGGATAGTTCTTGTAGATGCTAATTGAATAGGAAATTATCTTCATGTAATAAATTTAGTAGGAGTTTTCATTTTCTTGACTATTTTCATTATTGGGGTCCAAGAAGGTGAAATAAAACTTGTGTTTTTGTGTCATGATATGCCAATTGTAGCATCATTGAATTGAATCCATAGAATGTCTTCATGATTTGTTGTATGTAGTTGGAAGAGTCCATCAACACCATTGACTAGTCCATCTTGTGTATCACGGTTGATAGCCATTAGGTCAACTAGAATTCTTAGCTTTAGATAGGTTATAATAGGAAATAATGATTTTTGAACATGGTAGTGGAAATTGTTAGTGTGTGAGTCTGTTTCATCGAGAGCTTCAAATACATAAAGCGTACTAGGCAAGAATTTGAACATTATTTTATTATTTTCAACAATAACTGAATTTTTGTGAAACAAGTACAAAAATTTTGGATCGTTAGGAGGTGTCCTGTAATATGTTGTGTTCAAGTAACCTAGGTCTTGATCATTTTGTTGAACAATTCTTGCATGGTTTATGGAAATGGAGTGTTTGTTTGTTTGTCTAATGACATTGTATAATTCAAACCATAAGACATTTTCTAGCCAAAATGCGTATGGGATTTTTTTCACTATTTATTGTTGGCTCATCAAATATATAATTATCACATAAAGGTTGTGCTTGGTATAAGTTACCACAAAATATAATGTTAGTTATAATGTTGTATTTCCCTATTTCATTTTCTTCTTTTTGTGCATGGTAAGTATCGAGGTCTATTGTTAGGTGATTTTTTATGTTAGCTCCTATTGCAACTTCATCAATTTCACCCCATTTACTATCTACTTGTGAAGTAAATTTTTTTTTAAATTTTTGCGATTTTCACTTTGTGTGTTTCAAATGCTACACTCTATGTTTTATGCCCTATCAATAATGAGTTTTCACTATTTCTAAAAGGGAAATAAAGCATGAGTTTTTTTTCACAAAATTTTTTATGATCAATATGCAGATTATATTTTACATAATGTATGATGTGTGGTCTTGTTCTTTTTTGAGGCTTTGATGGCTTATTTGAGTAGAAAGTTGTATATTTTTCTATAGACACAATTTGTCAATGAGTTTTAGTCATTGTATATATTAGTCTATTGCAAATGCATACATGATAGTTTTAGAGTCATCTTTTCCTTTTGCTAATAGCTTAGGACTTTTTAACATGACAACTTTACTTTTCGTTTGTGAGGTATTGATGAAGATGGTGCTTCTTGAGGTTTCTTGTAATAGTAAAGACAAAGCAATATGAACTGTTTGATAGTTAGATATTTGTTGGTAATTAAGCAATGCATTTTCTAGTTTTCATATGAAATATGTCTTTTAATTGTAAGTATAAGTGCATTGTTTTCATATTTGGTCGAATGCACGTGATAATGTTCTATCTTATTTTTTCATGTATGAACTATAGTATGATGCAATAACATATACATCCAAGATAAATTGTGTGTCTGTATTTGCATACCATAGTGCAGGCACTTTGCTAGCAAATGAATTTATCCATATGTCAGTTAGTTGCCTTTTTAGTAAGACAATCTTTTAGGAAAATGTTTCTTGCAACATGGCAATGTAATCAACTTCTTCAAGTTGGAATTGATAAAGAAAATTGTCAAATGTACCATCCTTTGTGTAATGTTTGCTTTCCAATTATTTGAATAAAAAACATTTTCTCTATCCTTAATTGTAGGATCAACATTTAACAAGGGCTCCAATATTGTTATTTGTCTCATTGGAGGTAAGGGAAAGCTAAATCTTTAGCTATATATTCTATATTTTTTGCATTTTTTTGTATGGTGGTGAGTTTGCATTTTGACAAGATTTGGATCTAATAGTGTAGAGTTATAGGAAATATACTTGTTAATGAAGTCCTCTATGATACTATTTTTGCAATGTCTGAAGATAGGTGCATCCATGATCCATAGCATGAAGTGTATATATTCATTGCCTCAGTTTTGGAATTCTGTAAGAAAAAAAATCAAATCCTTTTACAAATAGGCTATCATTTTTTAGCATCATTATCCTAAATGAATTGACCATATGATTAAAATAGCAGTTGCAAAGGACTGGATTTTTTTTAATTTCAAAGTACAAGTCTTTATCATCTAAAATTTCATCTTGTCTAGGTTATTGAGTGTTCAAAATATGTCATAATGCATTACATAATGGCTGCCAAAAGTGTTCAACACTTTCTAGTGTAATGAAAAAACTTTGTATAATGGCATCTACATAATTTTTGCAAATCAGTTCGCCTGTTGCAATTTTTTTGCACTTGTTTGAAGAGAGAGCAAAGAGAAAGCATTGACAAATGCATTAGTGACTTTGTAGATGTGTTTGTTGTAGCACAACGGTTCATAGATTGTACATGTATGAGTTGGTGTATCGTTGATTTCTTGTAGATATTGTCGAATTGATTTCTCATGTATTTTTTTTATTGTAGTTTGATATGGTTAACTTGTAGCTTGTTGTGTTGTACATGGCTTGCAAAAAACATATATTTTTCTAACAGTTGTATATTTCCATTTATTCTTTATTAATATTATTAGTGTCAATTGATTGACTGCTAGCCATGTTTGTTGAACTCTTCTGTCTATTGCCAATTATTGTTTTCAGATGTCTTTGTGAACAATGAGTCTTTAAGTTGTTCATAGGCATAGTTGTAATATCTGTAGTGTCTGAGCTTTTGACAAGAGACAATCTAGTTTTCTTCTTTTTTGTTGTAATTTCTTTATCTTGTGACAAATTTTTTTCATTTCTTTTTATTTCATTCAATATTTGTTCCTTTGGTTGGAGCGACTTATAATGGTAATGACCAATGTCATTTTTGAAACAAATCAAGTCAATGCTTGTTCTTGGTTCAACATAATTGCAATAGACGTCAACTTTACAAAATGGAATTGGTTTCCATATATGGAAGATGTATGAAAGCCATAGCAAGCAAGATTCACTACCTTCTAGGTTGGTTTCAGCATATTGTATTCCAACCTTGTTGATTAGTGAATGTGCTTGTAATAGGAGTTCATTATATGACATTGCAAATTGCTTGTACATATGGAATTAGTGCAATGCAAATTATTTATTTATTTTTGATGCATTGGCAAATGACTAGGCCATGAAAAATTGTAAGGCAATTGCATCAAATTGATTGTCAACCAAGAAGGAAACAGTTGCGAACATGCTTTCACCATATGGAGAAGTAAATCCAAGGAATTATTTAAGACCAATGAGAGCTAATTATTGTTTAATTATGTCTAGAATATTTGTTATAGTGGATGATAAAATTGGTACTTGTTGTTGCATAGGTGTATTATATTGTATGCACTTATTCTTGAGAAGATAGGTTCATAGTGCCCGGCTAGCAGATCAACATCATCGAAAAGAATTGATATTGAAGGATGAGCTAAATCATTTCTGAAATGGAGGTATGGTTTTTTTTTTGTATCAATGACCAAATGCATATGGGTATGTCTAGCCAAAGAGACAACCAATGAATACAAAATGTGTCACCCCAAAGGCCTGATTCACCTAGCGTGTTGATTTCAGTTTCTTAGAGTCACATTCTTCACAAGTATGTGGCCTTGTCAGTTACTTTATGAAAATCATAAAGCAATGAGGGGTGAAGTTCATGTTGAAAAGAGGTTGAAGCTACATCACAAAGCATGGTGGAGGAAGTGGAAGAAATGGTCGACAAGTCCATTATGGAGTACATTAGATGTATAGTGAGAATGAAGTAACACTTTTATTATATATAACAAACAATCAACAATGTTGAAGTTAAATGCGTTGATTTGAAAGCAATGGGAATTATCAAGAGCATCATCAATTGATTTATTTTGAAATGTGTCATTCAATTTGTATGTGTCTACTATTATTGGATTTTTTTATGATTGGCCTGATGTAGTTGGTACAACTAAAAATGTGTTCATCATTTGATGAATGAAACAAAAATGAAGTAGTAGTGGGTTCAAGATAAGTATAGGATATGTTAGTCTTCCTACACCAACCCCTACAAGATAGTGTGGAAAACATGTTGTCAACTCTAACACTGGAATGACAACATTCTAGGCAATGAATCAATGATATTGATTAAGTTAATATGTTGGATATTATCAATATCTTTTGAAGAAAATTATTTTGGACATTATTTTTTGATAGTTCTTAGTCAGTTTTATTATTAACAACAAAGTATAGAAATGTCAATATGAAACCTGCTTCATAGTTACAGACATATGATTCATGGGAAAATAATTCTTTAGAGCTGCAAGCTAGTTATTAGAGACTATGTCTAGAAACAAAAAAATGAATGAAATACTCAACACAAGACATATATTTTGTATTAAAAGGTATTAATAGCAAGATATAGTTTCAAGATTTTCACTTGAATAGAAGAAGATACGTTAATAATATGTATTGGGAATAAACATATTAGAGGCTATAAAATATACTACCCTCCAAGCCATATTTCATAAGTAGTTATGGAAATCAAAATAAATCTACTTTTGTTAAAAAAATTGAAGTAGAAATATATACAGGTTATATAGTTGAATTGCATTTCATGTGGTTAGGTTGTGGTCATATGTCATATAGGTTTCATAACATGTTATGATAAGAACATCTGAATCATAAACCTATGGTCAACATCAATAATTTTGAGTAGTTTGGTAGGAAAACATTTTGAGGCTTACAAAAGCATCCAGGTCCAAGCAACATATGAGCTACCACATTTGACTAAACTCTGAGTTCATTGATTGATACTATCACATGTAGCAGAACAATGAGTAGTTAATAAAAAATACTAGAAAATCAAATAATCTCTATAGACAAAAGTACTTTAGTTGGCTTTGTAAAATATGCAACCCCTTTTATTGGGTATTAAGGAAATGGGAGATAGCTTGCAGGTGTTCCCTCTGAGTTTTTTATAGTTTGTTTCCCCTATGGATGCATTTTACATCAACAAGGGCTATGAAAGGAATTATCTTTGTACATATCAAGCATTGGAAAGTGTTGGTGAAAGATAGTTGGGAGACTATGGAATGATTTCTCTAGTCAAACCTAATCTTCTAGAAACCATTTCTCACTGCATTCACATCATTTTTTAGCATAATTTTCTTGAGAAACTAATAATTTTGAAACCCTCTCCTATCTTATTCACAATATTTTCTAAGGAAAATTTGTTCAAATGGAACCTATCACATTCACGCCTTTTCTTAGCAAAGTCTAGTAAGAAATTATCTATTATAATGTGTCTTAAATTGGTAATATTAATCAATGTTTCAAATATTTTAATAATGTCCAAGAAAGAAGTGGGGCATATTTGTTCCAATGTAAAATTGATATATAATTTTACCCCTCACTAGTTATCTAGAAGTGAAAATATCTACATAATGGAAGAACTACAAAGATTGAAGAGATGGAATACCTTCAATTCAAATTTGAAGTGTGTCACTTATGTGTACTTGCTATCTACTTTTTTTATTAAATATAGTCTTATCATCTATTCAACATAGCAATTACATAATAAATTAAAGTTAAAATAAATCTATCCAGCATCTATGATGAGTTTTCTAATAGATTGGTTTATCTAATAAGATGCATGCATATAAGCATATGTAAATTAAGCTATTTTGAAGTTCGAAGAAATTAACAAAAATATACCTAACTTTTCTTCCACCTACCCAAATCTGTTACTACTTTGTGCATAAGGCAAGGACACCATCTTGACAGAGCCCTTATTTGCATTTGTTTCATTACTAAATTTGAAATTGTAGTTTATAAAAATGATTTCTCTTATGGAAAAATAATTCATTTCCCTTATTTCTATGGAGGGCATCTATACTAAAGTGTTGATGTATGGTAATCTAGTAATATATTTGCTTATATTCTTAACTTGTCTTTGACTATACATTTAAATTTTTCTAATTAGAAGATTTAAATTTTTGAAGCATCTCATTTGTATCATGAAATAAAAGTAATTTCAAAGGCTTGTACATCTCTTAACTTCCAGTACT
The DNA here is from genome assembly GCA_028749045.1 of Cupressus sempervirens. Classification (NCBI taxonomy): domain Eukaryota; kingdom Viridiplantae; phylum Streptophyta; class Pinopsida; order Cupressales; family Cupressaceae; genus Cupressus; species Cupressus sempervirens. The sequence continues at coordinate 175,826,277 of CM053783.1, read as the reverse complement.
GATGTAGTCTCAGAGGGAGCACATGATGTCATTGAGATCATACTTGCAAGATTGAGAGAATTGGTTTCTCCAACTAGTTCTACCATGGAGAATGTGGCCTTCTATCTATCTCAATGACTGCATCAGTACCACCACCATCAAAAGTGGAGGAGTTCTAACAAAATTACTAAAGATGCCAATTACATGGGAGCTTTAAATTTTTTAAACAAAGCTTATCCCTACATCAGGGTTGTTCATCTCATAGCTAACTAGAGCATCTTAGAAGCAATCCCTAATCAAGGACACAATGTGTACATCATTGATTTTGAAATCGTGAAGGTAATGCAATGGCTACCAATGATGGAATATTTGAAAAATGAAAACTACATTATTGCCCATCTCAAAATCAGAGCCCTCAAATAGGAGGATGAGGAGGAGGACGAGGACGAGGACGAGGACGAGGACGAGGACGAGGACGAGGATAATGAAGGTGGTGATTCATGTTTTCCCAAAGAGACAGGAAGAAGATTGTGTCAACATGCAAACTCAATTAGGATTTCATTTTCATTTCAAGAAACCCAATTGGAGAATGTAAAGAAAAGGATATATTGGGAAGATGATGAGATAGTTATAGTGAATTGCATGTGGGGATTGCCACACATGTTAGAGAAAGGGTAGAAAGAAGTTATTGGAATTCATTAATGGTGTTAGGGAGTTGAATCCAGTAGTTGTGACAATGGGAAATGGACCAAACTCCATGGGAGACCTCTAAAAGCATTTTGATAATTGTTTGAGGAATATGTGTGCATAGGAAGGCTCTTTTATAGTCCCCATCAACATGTATAGTTTCTAATATGGAAAGTTTAACACTATGTAATAGCCCACTTTAATAAAGTTTGGATAGTCACTAGGAGAATGGAGAGGCTCTCTAGAGTCTCCATTGAGGTGTATGTTCTCTAATATGTGAAGTTTAGCCTTATGTAATAGGGCATTTAGGTAGACTTTAAAGTCATTGGAAGCAAATTTACATAGGGTGACAATTTACAATCCCCATCAATATGTCTATTCTCTAGATAAAAATTTTAGCCTTGTATAAAATGCATTTAGGTAAACTTAGAATAGTGACTAAAGGCATGGGAAGGCTCAGTGTCAATCAATTTATAGTTCGCTAGCATGTAACACCCATTTTGCTACACTTCTTAGAATTATACAAGGAAATTTATATTGATAAACTTGTTAGAATTATTGGATAACTAATAACTGATAACAATAGAGAGAGCTATCAAAAAGTATAAATAAATAAATTCAGTCACCATATAAAATTCATATAAATCTACCATCACTAGTGTGATTCATGCAAACATGGGATGAAAATTGATACCCATTTTAAAGCTTTATGCAATCTAAAGGTCTAATGTTCAAGCTTGGCAAGATGCGACCATACCTATAACATTCAGACTACTAATTGTGTATTCAAGTTTTTTGAGTCCACGATATCAGAAATTAGATAAATATATACAAGTTACTCATCATTTAGTCCACATAAGGATAATGACCACTATATTATTCCAAAACTCTTCTTTGTACTAGCAATTATGTAAATTGAAGGCAATTCATGCAAAGGGCTTGTGCTTGATTCGCTTTCTTGAGAATTTGATAGCTATAGTATGGAATGAGGTATTGATGGTAGAGGTATGTTTGAAAAAAGGTCATAGTACAAACCATAGATCTTCTTGTATTGGAATATGATGACATAATACATCCTAGTCAAATCACTCAATGATTATCAATAGTCTATCTACACAGGTATTCACTCCAAAATTACTGAAGACACAACCAAAAACTCTGTTGAATATTTCTAATTTTTATATGACAAATATTATTCATTAATATTGTTCTAATATTTGTCTTGACACCATTTCCTTTTGTAGCTATCATTTTTACAAAATATATACTATTTCAGATGGGTGATGGGTTTGTTCATATTACTACATATAAAATTTGATGTTGGTCCTAGAGTCAGAATCAATGGTATTAGAACAAGTAGACCATCCCATGGGCATGACTAGGAGCATAACATTCCAAACTATTGTGAGGTCATTATTGCTTCACATCAATCTCTATTAAATAAGCTCATAGAATAGTAATTTTCATATATATTTATTTCTTAAAAATTCTCTTATCAAAAAGTCAGCAAAGATGAACTCAATCTTAATAATCCAAGTATATCAAGGGGAAAAATAGATATCTGCTTGGTTATATAAAGTATCAAAACAAATTTTAGTACAATTCTAGATATACTATAGAAAGAAAATATGTGAAAAAATGTTACGTTCACCCCTTGCAAGCACAAAAGACTATGCAAAAACACTTCAATTACATTCTAAGAACACTGTAACCCTTATCACATTTTAGATGCACAATTTGTGGCTCCAATCTTTTCAAAATGTCTTCCTACTAGCACTAAGTTGGAGCAAATGTCCAACCCCCTAGCCCATCTGTACAACATGCCTATTCCATGGAATTCATATATTTATTTAGTATATCCTCTATGCCTAAACCAAAAGCTATCTATATTTTACCCAGATGTGCCCATTTTGTAGGCCAAAAATGCAAAGAAGAAAAAGGCTTTTAGAAATTCCAAAGAAGCAAAAAAAATTGTATTATGGAGGGTAATTATTAATTGTGGATATTTAGTGTTAAATTCAAAAGAAGTAGGCCATTTTTCCAAACATTTTTATTTGGCAAAGTCCCAAATTTGGAGGCATTCATAAGGATTATTTACAAGGACATGCATGTAGAAACATCCCTAAATTTGAAGGCCGTTTTGTAGCACGATCAGCTATATAATATTAGTTCAAAATATGGATTTTGAACACCTCACGAAGTATGGTTGTTGTAGGCAGGGATTGGAGCATATGAAAGAGGCTAAAGAAAATGAGTAGAGGTGTATGATCCCATGTATATATATATATTTTTATAGTATATCTATATTGTACATGTACAATTTTACATGGTGTGCAAGCCTCAGATGGAAAAGGCTTTTTAGCACACAAGTGGCTACAATGGCTTTCTACAAAATACAATTCTTGTAAACTTATGTCCAAACAATGGTAGAAGATTTGATAGGGAATGAAATATTTATACAACCTTACAAAGGAAAAGATGAGTACTAACATGCCTAACTCCAACTTCTAACACAATAGGATGAGGAGGACCTATTTTGAAATCTGTAGAAATGCTAATTTTCAACTAAAATTTCAAATATATTAAATAGAATAACATTCAATAGCCATCTAAAAATTATTGCTGCTACTCTTGGTAGGTTGTAACCTAGCCTAAAGTTGAAGAAACCACATACATTCAATTCTATAAAACAATAATCCAAGAAACTCCTACCTATAGATACACTTGACACAACAAAGAGAAAAGAAGAAGGATGATGACTCAACACATGCCTAGCAATTAATAATTAAAAGTTATCACATCATCTTATGCGTAGAAATATTGAAAGCCTAAAATCTATTTTTACCACTAAATATTATGGCTAAAATAGCTAGCATAAAACCAAACATTTGATATTGAGCCAGTTATTGCACTTGATTGGATTAATTATAAGGATTTGTTTGAAATAATTCAAATTATTAATATATTGATCAAATTATTAATGTATAACTCTCACTTATCTAAATAAAGAAGCCAATATGAAAAATTACAAGCAACTGACATCCAAAAAAGACCAAAATCCTTCGCATTGAGGATAAACAAATTCTCATATGGAAAAATTTCATCTTCACTAAGAATGAGCAAGTCAAGAATTCAGAATATGAGGCGTCAGAATAAAGAATTGCATCTCAAGCCTACTTAACGTGTTTTGGGATAGTAAAGATATGAAACTTTTTTCATTCCCAATGTTGGCTATAAAAATCAGAGCTCAAAGCTAGAGAAAAATGTTGAAAGATTCTTTCACCATTTTCCATAAGACAATACCAGGCCAAATTAACGTTGTACCGCAACTAAATTTGAAGCATAGAAAGGTATCAAAGAAAAATTAAACATTTTATTAGAACAAAATGAGAATTTGAAGTATAAAAGTAAATGAAAGTGAAGCAAGTAGCTAGATGAAGGCATGAAAAAAGCATAACATATTCAAGTTGTAAGCACGAATGTGTAGCAAAATAAACTTTACTCATGGAAACAATAACCAACTAATGAAGATTTTGCAATGAATAGGAAGAAAAAGTGCCATGAACTAAACACAATAACATAACCAGACTACCATTTAAATCATAGAATTAGAAAAATTCAAAATCAACAAAGCAAATTCACAACAATGAGAAGATATTGGGCTAAAATAGCTAGCATAAAACCAAACATTTGATATTGGGCTAGATATTGCACTTGATTGGATCAATTGTAAGGATTTGTTTGAAATAGTTCAAATTATTAATATATTGATCAAATTATTAATGCATAACTTTCACTTATCTAAATAAAGAAGCCAATATAAAGAAGTACAAGAAAGTGACATCCAGAAAAGCCCAAAATCCTTGGCATTAAGGATAAACAAATTCTCATATGGCAGAATTCCATCTGCACTAAGGATGAGTGAGACAAGAATTTAGAATATGAGGCATTGGAAGAAAAAATTACATCTCAAGCCTACTTAACATGTTTTGGGACAATAAAGATATGAAACATTTTTCATTCCCCATGTTGGCTATAAAAATCAGAGCTCAAAGCTGGAGGAAAATGTTGAAAGATTCTTTCACCATTTTCCATAAGACAATAGTAGGTCAAATTAACATTGTATCATAAATAAATCTGAAGCATAGAAGGGTATTAAAGCCAAATTAAACATTTTATCAAAACAAAATGAGAATTTGAAGCATAAGAGTAAATGAAAGTGAAGTAGGTAGCTAGATGAAGGCATAACAAAAGCGCAAAATATTTGTGTCATAAGCACAAATGTGTAGCAAAATAAAGTTTACTCATGGAAAAAATAACTGACTAATGAAGATTTTGCAATGAAAAGGAAGCAAAAGTGCCATGAAGCAAAAGCACCATGAAGCAAAAGTGCCATGAAAAGACTTTCCAATGTTCCATCTGCTTTGTTATCAATATTGTCTATGGCTTTTCACCTATAAAATATACAACGTGTTGGTTGATATAGTCTCAAAATTGCATATGACACAAAAACTCAAAACTCTGGAACTTGATAGTTTGAAGAATACAAAACTGAAGCTAGTTACCTATATCACCAAAAAATTTGTAGGAAACAAAATTTTAAAAATGATAGGATGATTGTGCTGCTATTCTCCACAAGGTGTGTTGAAGGACCAAGTTCACCATCCCCTAGAGGAAAGGAAAAAGGAAAGGTGGTTTTATAGTCCACGACACTATGCCATAGTTTTTGGGTTTACATATGGTGACAGTGATATGGGACTACCTCGTACTCTTTTTCGAGAAGCGCTTGGCGCTACAAACAAGGCATACATACCCTACCCCACAATGGGATTTGAACTTGTGACCTCTCTCTCAAGAGTACAAGTTCTCCACCACTAGGCCAACTCAGGCTGTACAATTGATGTACCTGTGCCTGACTCGAGTGGAAATTCTTTCCCAAAGGAGACACAGCCGGTACACCCCCGGAGCAAATAAATGCTACTACGCCCTTACCTTGAGTTTACCTGTATATATTCAACCCGTATATGGCACAATTTACCGCGTTGGATCGGTATTACTTTCTCTGCAAATTAATCAGGGGCTGCGTAGTATTTGTTTGGTTAGTTTGCGTGATAGCACTTTAAGCTTGAAGGATCCAATGTTATATTTCAATTATTACATTATCTAAAGCTCAAATTTAACAATTTTAGATATCAATTTGTAACTTTAGATAACTTCTCAGCGTTGCTTGTTTTCAAAATACTTTGTTTTGCTATATAAATAGGGGTTAAAATTTAGATCACAAATAAGATATTTTTTCAGTTAAATGACTAGAACATCACAATTCTTGTCAGTTCTTGTCTTATTGGAATTGTCGAATCTTTCTAGTTATTAATAAATTGGAACGGTGGCTCAGACAGATACAATATAAATTCTAACATGGAGAATAATTGTAGATTGATCTTCATTCCAATTTTATATGGGACAATTATCCCATTTCTTATAATTGTAGATTGATCTTCATTCCAATTTTATATGGGACGATTATCCCATTTATTATGGTGTTAGATGTTTAATGTGAATTGCTCCTTTTTTTTTTCTTTTTTTTTTTTGACTATTTGATTCTTATTTGACTTTTCATCTTTTGAAGATTATTGTATAAATATGTAATCAAGTTAAAGCTGCAATTACTGCATAAGATATTTGCTCTGTTCTTTAGTGTGGACGTAGTCACATTTATGGTAAACCATGATAAATCTTATCTCTTTTCTTTGTTTTGTGATAATTTGCAATTTGACTTTTAATTCTAACAATTAATACCAAAGCTAGTAAAAAGAATTCCAAAAAAAAGGTAGGACAAATAGTAATATAAAAGCTTATAGTAATCTTGATGCTGATGTAAAATTAAGAAATCATAGAGCTTGGGACGGTTGAGGAGGACACACATGGCAATACTCTTATTAATAAATAGAAAAAGTTATTTGACTGCTATTTCCATTGCAAGATGAACAAGAGCCACAGAGTGTTGAGAACTGTGAATCAACCTTGCAAGCTTTTTCTAGAAAAAATTATAGAAAATTATAGAATTTTTTGATGGTAGTTTACCACATGTTTATGAGTTGGAAAAAGGTGTATGAGTTGTTAAAAATGTGTCTAGTCTCTAGAACAATATAGAAGGACTATTTTTAAAGTACAAACAACTCATTATATGACTTTTATGGGGGTCTAAACTAGAGGAAAAAATTATAGATGAAAATGCTATTCTTGGAGTTACAAATGACAAGTGGGTAACATATCGCATGGTTGTTTTCGGCCATGGTTCTAGCCCATGGTTTTGTAAGACCACAGATGGTTTCCAAGCTGAAATCATTATAAAAGGAGGCTTGGGGAGGTGTTTGAATCATCGAGTTTTGTTTGCAAGACTAGGTTCTAGAAGGAGTATCTCTAAGTCCGAGTCTGAGTTTGAGTTGTGGTGATGCACTCCTGTAAGAACTTGCATTGAAAATGTATTGTAATCTTTTTCTTTTGAGAATACATTGTGCGAGCTTTGGAGGGTGAGGATTTTCTCTCGAAAGAGTTTCGCTACAATAATCATTGTTATTTTGATTGTCTTATTATGCATTTCTTGAGATCTCTGCAATAGGTAGTTGAATTGCATAATCATCCTCTCAAAGATTAGTGTAGGAAGAGATTCTATACACCTTTACTTCCTTACACAGAGTAGCTTAGTTCCTACCTTGTGCAGAGAGCGATGAAGGGAGATAGGGTTGGTAATATAGTAGATTTAAAAGCACATTAGTTTTAGAGTATATCAATTCATACCACATGATTATATCAATAATTTCTCAAGATAAATGCTCCAATAAAAATTTTGATTAGATGATCTAACATTTTATACTATTATGCTAGAACCCAACCAAGTAATGCTAAGTAAGATAGGTAAAAGAAATTTACTATACCTTCTATATAGTTTATAGCTGGCCTAGCTGTCCTCAAGTACCATCACCTAGCCTGAAGTACCACATTGGTGTCACAACATTCAATGAAGAAATCAAATTATTTTGGATAAATGTCATAATGGTACAATGAATCATAAGAACCAAAACTTAGAATTGAAAAGAGTGTGCAACAAATATTACTATTTAGAGGAGCTAGAAATTGATTTATAAAATTTACATTTTGAGCATTTGTCAATAATGAGAGTTAGGCATCATGAGCTATTTTATAGTCATATAATACATGGTCTAGTTGTATCTTAGATGAGGTCTATATCCTATAGAGGAGCACAATTATTAACTATTTTATAATGACTGAATATAAATTTTTTTTGAAAAGGCATAAAAATACAAGTCATCCACTATGGAGGGGAATTATCATATAGCATATTTAGATCAACTAGTAATAGATGCAATATTATTTAAATTGAATTGTTTCTTTAATAATCCTCACAATTTTCCTCACTGAAGCCAAATATGTATTAGATAGTAGACATTTATTTTGGATTAGTTCATACAGTTAGGTTAAAGATATTTCTAAATTACTTGAATGAAAAGGAACATTTCAAGAAATGAAGAAACTGAATGCATTCAAAAGACTTAGCATGTAGTTTGTGTGGTGTGGTTGGCAACTCAACAACAATGTAGCCAACTAGCTAGTCCTTAATAGGAATTCAAATACAGAATGTGTCAAACAATTATTTTTAAGTTTTGGACCCAAAATGGAAATCTATAAGGCTAGAAAACAAAATCAATATAAAGATCAATATGGGAACAAGGCCTTCTTTTGGCTCCCAATAGTCAGGTGCATATGATGCTCTCACTCATATATTCTAAGCCTCCCTTTTTGCCAATGGTGGATGTTGTCAAGTGACTTTTGGAAGCACAAGACTTAAGCCATAGGGAAAGGATTGCAAAACCTTATGGGAAAACAAAATGAAGCTATAGGCTAGCATAGAATTAATTTGTAATTCCTTGAACAAAAACTGAATAGGGAGTTTCATGTTACATGTAATTAAAAATTATTCACATGAAGAAAAAAAATTAACATACAATTTTAAATGTAGATTTTGGATCTGATTATGTTCAATTGAAATTTTCATACAAATTTTGCTTCTCTCCCTACAAAGATTTACTCAAATGCATGTAGATTTTTCCATTCCCTAAATCCCATTATAGTATGTATATTTTAACCATTTAAAATCAAGACCAATATTTATAAATTCCATTGAACTTTTAAGACTTTTAAAGAATGTAGAATTTTTAAAGCTATTGCTTATAAACTATCCCTTCAAACTGAACTATTTGTTATGTTGTATAAATTTTTCTTATGGAAGGGGAAGCTTATGGAGATGTGTATGTAACAAATGTATTTTATAAAACATTTAAAAATATAAGCACTCTCTTTCTAATTTCTAAAATTAGTAGAGAATCTTGCCACCATACCAATTGCTAATGCAATATCAAGTCTTGTGTGCACTACATACTGAAGTTTTCCAATCATTCATCTATATGGAATGTGATTTATCTTTTTGGAATTATCATTTTTGGAAAGCTTATGTCTAGCAGACATAGGTGTTCCAACTGGTCTAGGATCCTCCATTCCAAATTTGTTCAATATCTCCCCTGTCTACAACTCAACTTCTTTTTACTGAGACTCAATTACAACTATTTCTAACTTGGGTTACATTGGCTGAAAATTAGCCTCCTCTATCTAAGACTTGGTTCTCCTACAATCTATGACTCATGTTCCTTTATCTAAGATAGAAAACATGTAGATTCAATGAAGTCTATCTAAAATATTACCTTTTCTCTATTTGTTAGGCCCAACTAGAATTCCTTCCACATCCAGTAGCTTGGCCTATCCATTCATGAATTCTACCTTGAATACAATGTTGTTCAACTATGCCACAGGGCCAAACCATAGTAATGATTCCCACTTTTTAGCCAACTTTGACACTGAAATGGATATTTTTAAAATAAATATCATTTTTAGATGTGTATTACTAAAAAACCATAAAGAATTTGAAAATGATGTAAACTAGTGATTTTTAGCATTTTCTTTCTTTCTTTCTTTCTATATATATATATATATATATATATATATATATATATATATATATATATATATATATATATATATATATCATTTGAATTCCATTATTCTATCTCCTTTTAGAAGTGGTTTATATGAAAATCAATATTTTCAAACAGTGACAAGTTGTTTGATCAAGACAACTTTTTAAAGAAAATTGATAATGACAATATTGTTTTAAGGATAGAATAGTAACATCAATATCTAGCAATTTTAGTTGGTTTCATTCAATTTGATTAAAACTTATAGATTTTATTTCGTGGCAAAGTGACACAATAATATACACATAGCTTGTTTTTTTATCAACATAATTTGATTTGTATCAAAATCAATTTTTTCTTGATTTTATAGAAAGGTAACACACATACCTTTGATGGAAACATTTTTGAAATTTTTTATTTTCTCATTTTCTATTTCTCCCGAAGCTTCAAATCAAGATTTTTTAAATGGCTAGACAACCTATATTTAATAAAACTAAAAATAAAACATCACAATAAACACAATATATGTTAAAAATATAGTCATTGCAAATCTTATTTAGAGGACAACAATTTTCTATATTTAGTTTTAAAATATGGACTTGTTTATCCCTTGTTTAAGCCTTGAAAAGGGAAAAATTTGATAGAAATTTTAGTAAGTTTGCAAGAATTCCAATTTTGGCACCTTTGAATGAAGGGGGCTTCAAACGAAGCCCTTGGAGAGGCTCGAATGAAAGGGATTCATTCAAAGGCCCCTAAGGGGTTATTTGCATTGTCAGGGGGGTTGAAACAAAGCCCCTGGCCCACTTTTTGGCCACCTATTGGCCCTGAGGGCTTCATTTGAAGCCCATTGTGCCAACTACCATGAGGGCCTTCAAACAAAGCCCCTTGGAGCATGACTTTGAAAAAAACCTCAAGGAGGATTCACTTGAAGCATAGGCCTCATTCAAAGCCCCTAGAAGATGATTCCAACTTTTCATCTGATTTCTTCGTGATGAAAAGTGGGAACCATTATTATGGACTTACCCCACAAATTTGTTTCATTCCTTCAACCTAGTAAGAATTTTCATATTTGAGTTCATCATTCAATGTAATGTAACCTTCTCCTTTTTCATGACAAGGTTCATCATTTCCAAATCTGATACTCCCACCATCATGGTGTTCCAAGTGCTCAAATTTAGATTGATCACTAGTCATGTGGCAAGAACAAGCACTATTAATAATCCATGTGTCATTCTTGCTAATATGAGAAATGAGGGCCATCTTATCATTTTCATCCTCTGATTCATCTTTTACAATAATCTAAACCATTTCACCTTCATCACTATTATTAGAGTCTTTATCCATGTAACATGATTTCTTACCCTTACCCTTGTAGTCTTTATAGCTTTCGAAACCTTTATTTCCTTTGCACTTGTCATGCTTATTTTCTTCTTTTCCTTCTTTGTTTGATTACCTTGTGACAATGTGAATAACTTTAAACAACCAAAATAGATTAGAGGTATTTTACCTTTGTACTTTCCTTTGCCTTTACAGAATCTTCTTACAAACAAGGCTTCAATGACTTCAAGGTCATCACTAGAATTATCTTCATCTTCATTGGTAGAAATTTTTCTTTTACATTTTCCACCTTTCTTCTTGAGTGATAGTTTAACTTTCTTCTTGAAAGTTAGGTAGAAAGTTATCAAATTTATCTAACTCAAAGGTTGCAAACATTCCCACTAGTGCATCCAAAGTTATATCATTTTTAGGATTACATCTCATTACTTGAATAGCTTAAACTCTAATTGAATAAACAAGAAGAAGATTTTTGAGTACCTTGCTAACTACTACATCACATCATCTATTTTTCCTCCTAAGGCTCTCATTGTACTCACACTTGCTTTGATTATTTCACTGTATTGTGCAATGCTTTCATCTTGTCTCATCTTCATCTGATTGAATTAAGCTCTTTGAATTTCTATGTTAGCTCACCTTACATTTTCATCTCCTCCATATATATCTTTTAGAATGATCCATATTTCACTGTAGCAATAGGGCAATCTTTGACTTCATCAAATTCATCATAATTGAGAGTAGAAGCAGTGACAATTGTAGACACCTAAATTTGATTACATCACTAGGTAATCGTATCTAGTCATCTCCTATGACATTATTGATTAAATATTTATTATTTAATTAACTAATCATCATCCCCTAGTTAATTAATTTATTTAACTAACTATAGTCCAATTGATAAAATTAAATAATAATACAAAATCAATTTATCAATTAAATCTCTATTCCTCTATTAAATTAAATAAATTTTCAAACCTATTTAATTTAATCTCATATCCCTCATTTATTAAATAAACTATTTAACACATTATCCAAGCCCCTAAAACATCCCTACACCCTACCTTTACCCCTAATCCAACCCATTCACCCATACTAACCTCACTTAGCCTCCTAACTAACCCATCCCATCAAAGCTAAGCCACTTTCCCCCTAACCCCCTTTCTAAGCTAATCCTAATCTCCCTCCTAAATATGTGCACAACTTTAAGAAAGGGTTAAGAGTTGCTAACCCAAGACAAAGTCAACAAGTCTTCCTTATCCTCTTCCATCTCTATCCAAGAGCATTAATATCTCTTACATTCTATTAATGCCTCTTACATCCCTCTTACACACCCAGCCTCCCTCATTACTCCCTTTGACCAAACCTTATCCCATCCCCTCACACTCATCCTCCTTGTGACAAGTGTCACTTCCCTATTGGCTCTAAACAAGCACAATCTATGTGCTTCCCTTTGAAAGCATCCTATCTCTCCCTCAACATTCTTCCATCCTTTCATCTTGACCCTCCATCTAACTACACTTAGCCTATAAATAAAGCCCTTCCCTCTCGCAATCCATCATCCACTTTTATGAAAACTTATAATGTTATTTTGAGAGCCTAAAAACTACCAAAATTATATCATAATGCTGAAATCCATCCATACCTCCATTGTTGAAACGCTCATCTATACACACACTTGATAAAAACTCCCCACTTATTGAAAGCTTGAGCACAATGTGAGCATACATCCACTATCCATATGGGACATAGCTTCGTCATCGTGGGAAACACTTGAGGAGCTTACCATTTTTGGTCTGCTTTCCTCCATGGTGTCTTCTCTGGTCCTATTGTAAGTGCTTACCTATTTGGTTATTGTAAATGCTTTTGTTAGAATTAGTATTTCTTTGACTCTAACTAGATTAGGTGATACATTTTGGCACACCTGGTGGGACCCCACATTCGGGTCACTATAATCATTTTTTTTTGTTATGTGTTAGACTAACCAAACTGGCATTTGTGTTTATATGCATACGTAGGTGGTTTCCTAATATTTTTTCAAGTACATAGGTCTCTTGTTAGGAAATGTGCTCCCAGCCATAAAGTCAATTTCCACTTCAATCTAGTTCCTTGCAAGCTTTGGTCGCGATCCCACCAACATGGACTTGTGAAGCTGCTGCCATTGGATCACAGACATCAACCAATGGGAATGCAAACTTGCAAAGGAAAGATCATTGTTTGCCTCAAACCACAATCATCACATCTCATTAAAAACACCCCCCACATCCTCGCCGACCCTATTCCCATGGGAATGCCAATTTTTACTAGAAGGATCACTATAAAAGACCTCTAGTAATGCTTAGCCTAGTTAGTCAACCCTGTTTATGCACTTCTTCCCTACTCAGTCAAACCTACTAACTCATCTGTCTGTGGGAACACTTCCCCAAAAACTTGCAGGATCACTATTTTGTGGGATCATTCTATCACTTTTTATCTTGTAGCCCATTTTTATGCACTTTTCACCAATTCTGTGCACCACAATACCACATTCTTTTAGCTACATTCTTGCACTACAAGATCACGGTTTAAACCCACAAGTTTGTAGGATTGACCGACCAGTGCCAAATTTTATAATTTCTCCATTGCAAGAATCTTTTGCAGCATACTTGTAACTAGTTTTTGTAGGTTTTCTTAGAATGCTTGTTAGAAAAATTATGTTTTAGATGCTTAAAAATGAACAATTCTTTCCTTTTGATGGAATGAATCATAAATCTTAGAATGATTTTTATTGGAATGTTTGAATAGTCTAATTAGGAAAATTCACTCTTGAATGCCAAGTATTAAAACTGAACCAAATGCAATGAACACTTTATTTTAGGTGCAAATGAACATTATGTGCAAATACTTCCATTTTAGGGCTTAAAATAAATCTACCAAATCTTGAATGCTCTAAAGTAAAAATGTTCTCTTTCCCTCCTTTTCAAAGATTTCACACACAGTTTACCTTTTTATTGACTCAATTTCCTTTTGTTGACCATCGCTATAAACTTGGAATGGACAATTGAATGATAAGCTCACGTGTGTCTTCAAAGGGTAGCTTAATTAAGATACACTAAAGTGTCCAAATAGAAATGAATCAAGTGTCTTGTGTGTTTTGAGATTGTGCCCTCTAGCACATCTTGATCTTCTCTCTTTTTGCATCGTAAGACCTTAAAGTACACAATGCATGTACCAAAAGTTGTTCGCAAGATCATCCACAACAACCTAGGAGTGTTTCTAGTGAGTTCATCCACTTCTAGGAAGCGCATCCCCTTTGGTGAGAAGCTCAAATTGGTAAAAAGTTTGGCCAATATATAAATGAGGGGAAAAGTAAACTTTCTTTCTCTATCACCCAAGTTTGGGGTGTTTTTGGGGGTAACCTAAGGTGGGAAAACTTTCCCACGATTTTAGCATGTCTAGAGTAGATTCTTAAGAGGATCACATATGTAACAACTATTTGGTGAGACTCCATAGACCAATTTACAACCCTATTTTAGTCAAGATTCTCAATTTTATCTATGGTATGTTCATTCATAGTGCAAAGGACATAACATCCCTCAAGATTACTCACCATTATGCTCCCCTGGTAGAGGCATAAGGCCACATGGGTTTCATCTCAAAGGATTTTTATTCCCGTAGAAGGGGAACTTCTATTTACCATGCCTTGAAGATTCTTTGATTTGTATCATTTTTCGATCGACTCTAGTATCGACTCACCTCTTCTATTAGAGGGATATATTGCACTAGAATCAATAGACACCAAGTTGTGGGTCATTGCATAGCATATTGCAACCAAAAATTGACCTTAGGGATAAAGAGTGTGTTTGAATTGTCTTACTTATGCTCAAGACCCATGGAAAACATTTGTAAAAACATACATGATTCTATGGTTATTATCAAACCCTTTTGCTAAAGAGATCACTTGTTTGTCTTTCTCAAAGTTGCTTTGTCCTTTGAGAAACTATTTGCTCATAAATCCCTCACATCAAAAAAATCTCATCCTTGATATTTCAAAGTAAATAGTTTGTTAGCAAGTCCATTCATCAAAACTTTTTGTCTCATTGGTTCAACTTTACCCTTTGCACAACTATAGTTGTTATCTAAAAAACCAACTGCTAGCAAAATCCAGTTACAAACCAACCTTTTTCTCCTTAATCCAAATTTTCCCATTTACAACATCCTTGTTACCCATCCTTCTTTTTCGAAAATAAAACATTTTTCTTCAAAACAAGTACTCCATACCTTGGTTCAAAATGACTATTGACAAGTGTATTCACAAGAACTCCTAAAGACTAGCTTTCCCCACTTCACTACTTTACCATTTCTAGAAACTTGGATGAGATGAACCTAGCTATAAAGGTCACTAAATCCCAACATTGTACTGTGGCAATTCGTCAAATAGTTTGCAAACAGGCTCTGATACCACTGAAATGACCCTGTCCAGAATACTTAATGCAATTTCAATGACTTCATTGGCGCCAATATAATTAGCTTCACAAAACAGATCTTTGTGAAATAAAGTGAAACTTGACTTCACTGCTTTGTGAGGCTCAACAATATAGACTTATGCATGCAGGTTATGTAAGCCGTGCATTTTATAAGTATATCTCTCCATATAGGGGTGCTCGGGTATCACCGCGTATGTATATTTTGATCGTGGATTTCCAATTAGCAGCTGGCCAACACTATGCATAAGTGGGGTAGTTTTCGCCGTGGGTACCTTGAGCCTTCATCTTATGGATGACATGAACACGGGAATCTGTGTCAAGTGATTCACATACCTTTGGATGTTCTAACATATTGAGTTCAACTGAATTCGACCAACTCCATCGCAATGATCCTCGACCTCCCTCATCGCAGACTTGGATATCATAACCAAACATATGCGACTCAATATCATTTGTTATGGTGGTGATGCCGGCTTTACCACAGATGAGATATCCCGTACTATAAAATGATCTTTTTACTCACATCGTTGGCAGATTGTGCAGCATGTTTCCTTGAAGTCGAATCACCTTGGACACCGCCTACAAATGCTGTGCGATCTAATATATCAGAAACGACTCCTTTATTAATTAATTCTATCCGCCTTTGGCTTGGTATTGGGTAGTGTTTGTTACCCAAGTTTTTGATGAATCTCGTCTTCTGCTTGCGGAGATGTTGAATCAGAAAATAGGCCTTACAAATGGAGCGGAGCGGGCTTGAAGTTGCACAGAGCTTAAGAGCTACAGCGGAGGTTATACCTACACCCACGACTTCCCTTTTCCCGCGAATTTCACGGATCCTCAAACAATGAAAGAAAATGCCTTATCGCTGTTACCTGTCATTAGTATTATTCATGTCCTATGTGTGTGGAAATACTAAGTCGGTAATTTGGGAAACAAACCCCACAAATCTCCAATCCTGCGATAACTGCTAGACCTCTAATGATGAAAAACTCTTGAGTAAAGACGCCCGACCTAGATATCCAAAACTTGATTGCTAGAGGTAAATCACTGCTTGCAATCTCCTTTAAAAATTCGAACCTTCTGACCTCACGTGTTCAGTAATTGGTGAGTGTTTATAGATCTTGCTTGGGTTGGTTAGAATGCTGACGAAATCTCCTTACTCTTCTGCCGACAGATTCGGGTAAAAATGGTGAACTTCAAAACTTGCAAAACTTCGAATATCAATTCTCGAAATGATCCTCCAAACTTGGCCTCAGGCCACAAATTCTGCCCTGATGAAATGACTGAATGTCACCTCCAATCTGCAATAATTCAGATGATATTTCACACCCTCAAAATTGCGCACCAATTGAGAGTTATCGTTCTCAATGGCCAACTGTGAC
Organism: Cupressus sempervirens; assembly: GCA_028749045.1. NCBI lineage: Eukaryota > Viridiplantae > Streptophyta > Pinopsida > Cupressales > Cupressaceae > Cupressus > Cupressus sempervirens. The sequence continues at coordinate 175,809,381 of CM053783.1, read as the reverse complement.
AATTGCCGAAACTCTAGGTTTCCACAATGCACCCGTGATTGAATCACAAACTGAAAACAAAGAGAGATAATCAACTACATGATTCGAATGGAGCCCCGGGGTGCCTATTTATTCTTTTTCCTCCATCCTCTCCAGAGACTTCTAGAACATTTTTGATCTTATCCCTCAAGTGACTTTATTAAATATTTTCCAAGTCACTTTATTAAATACAAGGTCATCTTTTAATATTTATTTATTTAATTAAAATAACTAATTAGTCATCCTTGGACAACCATTAATTAAATTAATTAAATCGAACTGTCACCAAAAATTGGGGACATGACAGTCCCCCCTTCCTGAAATTGCTTGTCCCCAAGCAATGGCTGAACCATGAACCAATCAGTCTGCCTGGATCCCAAATGTAAACCTGTGTATCATCCCAATCCGCATCATACTCCCATGGAGAAATCATCAATACCAATAGCTGAGAAACTGTATTCAACATCCAAACAACTGACACTTCTGATGAAGTCATCTGAAAACCAACTGTAGATGTCAGTAGAAGAAACCATTCTGCCGAACTCAAGCCAACTGAAACATCAACTCTATCATAACTCAAGCCCCTGTCAAAAAGACACCTGCACCCAACTGCATTGTAGATATGACAACAGCCATAGGTACCTGAATCATTGCCATCAACTCCAATCTCTGAAAAACTTCTCCGAGTGTGTCGATGCTGCAAGCTGGGTAACTTTCTACTACCAATTTTATTTTCAAAAGATGGTGCCAATTTATCCCCTAATGGATGATAAGAAACTGGAGCCAATCTACATCTGCGTGAAATAAAATCTTCTACCTCTGTGTCAAAAGAGAAATGATGAGCGTACCCTACCGTATAATGCAGGTAAGAACCTCCAAACTCTGCTGCTGGCTCATCATCACTAAACTGAGAATCAACAGATGGCTCCATTTTCTAACTCTGAGTGACTGTAGGTTGGTTAGGATCTCATGCATTCTGCTCAACAAACCCTTCCTCGAGATCCCTGTGAGGTAGCATAGTAGAAAGGACCCCTATAATCTTCTCAACCAATCTGCAAATAATACTAGTATCTTGGATGAGAACACCTTCTGTCACCTTATGTGAGTCTGAATGAACACATGCATTATTCAGCAAATACTTCATGAACAGTTTAGTGCAGTAAAAATTATATGAGGAAACATTAACATACTCCCCTTTACACCACAACGGGTCCTCCTGTAAGGGTGGCATACTCAACTGTACCACACTATCAACTATCTAAGAAGAATTAACCTGGAGACTTGACTCTACCGGTATCCCGAACTCATTAAGACCAACTTCTTCCAAATCCTGAACATGTGTGTCAGTCTCAACAATAAGCTCCTCAAAAGCAACTGTAGGAGTGTACTTACCATCATCGACCTCAATAGACAAATGAATTGGGTCTGGGGCTGGTTTTGACCGTAAATGCTCCAACTCCATGGTCACCTCCTTCAACTGAAACTGCGACTTCTGTAGATCTCGCTGTGTGTCCTCTAATGCCTCAGTAGTTGCTATGAGCTCTTGGGAAAGATCACTCACCTCCTCTTCACGATCCAAGAGTGCCTCATATGCTGTACTTCCCCACTCAACCAAGTGATCACAGTCGGCTACCAATCGTAAATAATCCTGCTTCAAAATCCGAACAGCTTCACGCAAGGCATGAATCTCTGCCAAAGAAAAGTAACCACCACTGGACTCATCTATCATAGAAGAACCCCAACCAGTAATGGCCAACAAATGATGAGCAGTATCAAAATGTTCACAAGCGATAGCAATGTCTCGCCCACTAACTTTCAACTGGCTAACCACATGATGGCTCTGGCTGAACTGTCTTCTATAAACTCCCTCTGACGCATTGTCTAAAGGAGTATCTTTAGAGATACTGGTCTCTGGATTATTACCATCCATATTTTTCGAATCAACTTCAAAACTTATATCAACATCCAGAGTGTCAAAATCTGTAGTTCTGCTGTCAAGCTCTTCTGTACCTAAAGAAACTATCAAGGAAGCTGAATCTTCAAGACTGTTCACTTCATTCTCCCGGATGTCATCAAGGTCAAAACGATCCTGGGACTCATCTTTACATGCTTCCAAATATGAAAAACCTTCAACACCTTTCAGCAAGGATGGTCGACTGGAAATATGAACCAAACCCAACAACGGTGCATAAAAACTAATACCAACATCGGATGTTCTGCTGGCACAGGGAAAGATAACATCGTATATTCTGCTAATCAAATCTATGATAGTACTCAAACAATCATGGCTATCATAAAGTGCTAAAGATCTTCGGTTGACTGAATCCCAAATGCTGCTGAAACATTCCCGAATCCATATGCAAGAAACAACTGGTAACTCAAGCAAACTACTTACCTGAGTAATGTGACCAATACCAGCTAACTTCACATACTTGTCTGCCATTGTCCTTGTATCCTGGATGTGAATGCAAGATGAACTTGTAACATTATCAGCTACCATATATGATCCGTCTGCTGCAAGGAGCTGAATGTCAGGCATGTAAGATGAAACTAAGCCCAGCTCCTTGCCATGCTCATTTCTATGCCTCTCCCAGTCCTGTAATGCCAAAGTTGCTCGAGTGTCCTCAAGCTCGCAAGAAAGCTTGACAAATTCCTCCTCCTTCCTCCTCAAGGCATCTGAATAGTCTTTGGAAAGGCTTAGAAGATGATCACGGTCTGATAGAAGATGCAAATAGCTCAACTTCGTCGTTCCCATTCCTTCACCAATTGCATGTAAGTCACAACAAGAAGATTTTGTTTGAACTCCCTTATGTCTTCCTTGTAACTGAATCATCTGGATGTGCTCTTCTAACATCTCCTGCATCCTGTCATGATGAGATAAAGAAGCCACAATACTATCTTTGCTCACCTTCAGCTGGCTGGACCAATCATGTGAAGTACCACCAATTTCATCCTCATGTGACGAAGCATCTAACTGAGCCTGGTACTCTCTGTCAGCAAAATCATAAATGCTCGATGTCCGCTCATTTTCACCAAGTATCTCATCATCATGCACAATGACATCTTCATCATCATCTTGACTCACTTCACTGAAATCATTGCTTGTCGGAACCAAACTACCCTGAGTACATGAGACATCACCTTTGGGAGACTCGTATTCAACTGTCTCAACTTGAGTGTCAAGTTGACAGTTACTATCCATCAGCGTAATGTCCTTCACCGCTTCTTCCTGTGACCGAACTGAAGCCTCTGACTGGTTGCACACTTGTTTCTCAAACTCCTCATTAAGGTTCCTAGTAGCATCTCTCATTGTATCTGTCAACGCTTTGTGAGAAGATTTGTCAAAACGAAATCCAGTTGATTTATTCACCTTAGCTGGGACGGACAGCCTGTCAATCATATGGCGGTGCTTAACCAACAGTTCAGACATGTTATGTTTGATTTGTCTGAGCTCATCCTGAATGCCTGAATAGTCCTCCTTTCCATAATTCCGACTCTGAATACTCTATCTATTACTTGTCTGAGATTGTGTCCTTGGAGACTTTGTGTTGTACCTGTCCATCTTGGTTGAAGTAGAGTGCTGATCACTCATGTAATTCGGTTCTCACCCCACAGGATGGCAAGGAAACTGCTCTGATACAACTGAGATGACCCTAGCTATAAAGGTCACTAAATCCCAACATTGTACTGTGGCAATTCGTCAAATAGATTGCAAACAGGCTCTGATACCACTGAAATGACCCTGTCCAGAATACTTAATGCAATTTCAATGACTTCATCGATGCCAATATAATTAGCTTCACAAAACAGATCTTTGTGAAATAAAGTGAAACTTGACTTCACTGCTTTGTGAGGCTCAACAATATAGACTTATGCATGCAGGTTATGTAAGCCATGCATTTTATAAGTATATCTCTCCATATAGGGGTGCTCGGGTATGACCGCGTATGTATATTTTGATCGTGGATTTCCAATTACCAGCTGGCCAACACTATGCATAAGTGGGGTAGTCTTCGCCGTGGGTACCTTGAGCCTTCATCTTATGGCTGACATGAACACGAGAATCTATGTCAAGTGATTCACATACCTTTAGACATTCTAACATATTGAGTTCAACTGAATTCGACCAACTCCATCGCAATGATCCTCGACCTCCCTCATCGCAGACTTGGATATCATAACCAAACATATGCGACTCAATACCATTTGTTACGGTGGTGATGCCGGCTTTACCACAGATGAGATATCCCATACTATAAAATGATCTTTTTACTCACATCGTTGGCGGATTGTGCAGCATGTTTCCTTGAAGTCGAATCACCTTGGACACCGCCTACCAATGCTGTGCGATCTAATATATCAGAAATGACTCCTTTATTAATTAAGTTTGTCCGCATTTGGCTTGGTATTGGGTAGCGTTTGTTACCCAAGTTTTTGATGAATCTCGTCTTCTACTTGCGGAGATGTTGAATCAGAAAATAGGCCTTACAAATGGAGCGGAGCGGGCTTGAAGTTGCACAGAGCTTAAGAGCTGCAGCGGAGGTTATACCTACACCCACGACTTCCCTTTTCCCGCGAATTTCACGGATCCTCAAACAATGAAAGAAAATGCCTTATCGCTGTTACCTGTCATTAGTATTATTCATGTCCTCTGTGTGCGGAAATACTAAGTCGGTAATTTGGGAAACAAACCCCACAAATCTCCAATCCTATGATAACTGCTAGACCTCTAATGATGAAAAACTCTTGAGTAAAGACGCCCGACCTAGATATCTGAAACTTGATTGCTAGAGGTAAATCGCTGCTTGCAATCTCCTTTAAAAATTTGAACCTTCTGACCTCACGTGTTTAGTAATTGGTGAGTGTTTATAGATCTTGCTTGGGTTGGTTAGAATGCTGACGAAATCTCCTTACTCTTCTGCCGACAGATTCGGGTAAAAATGGTGAACTTCAAAACTTGCAAAACTTCGAATATCAATTCTCGAAATGATCCTTCAAACTTGGCCTCAGGCCACAAATTCTGCCCTGATGAAATGACTGAATGTCACCTCCAATCTGCAATAATTCAGATGATATTTCACACCCTCAAAATTGCGCACCAATTGAGAGTTATCGTTCTCAATGGCCAACTGTGACAATTGCCAAAACTCTAGGTTTCCACAATGCACCCGTGATTGAATCACAAACTGAAAACAAAGAGAGATAATCAACTGCATGATTCGAATGGATCCCTGGGGTGCCTATTTATTATTTTTCCTCCATCCTCTCCAGAGACTTCTAGAACATTTTTGATCTTATCCCTCAAGTGACTTTATTAAATATTTTCCAAGTCACTTTATTAAATACAAGGTCATCTTTTAATATTTATTTATTTAATTAAAATAACTAATTAGTTGTCCTTGGACAACCATTAATTAAATTAATTAAATCAAACTATCACCAAAAATTGGGGACATGACATTGGATATTCCTCAAACTTGATTTTATGTTTCCAACCCAAGGTTGAAATGTATACTTAGGGTAGTCACTACCTATAGAACCCACAATTGCAATCAAATCTCTTGGAATTCCCAAACCAAGACCAAACCCCAACATTATCTCATGTCAGGCCAAACCAAGACCAAATTCAAAAAGGAAAAACTTCCACAAATACCAATTTACAAGGAAATAGAAGTAGAACACAAAAAACATAACCCCAAACCAAGTATTGCCAAACTAGACCAAATTGAGAAAGACGACATAGACATTGCATTACAAACTGAGTGGGATTACAAAATTCAAAACCTAACTCTCTGACGAGGTGTCAACCATACCCTTATCAACAACTCTAGTATTACTCACTCTTATTAGGCCCTTCTTTTTCCACACACACTTATACACCTATCTCCTCATAAGTTTTTCACATAAACCCACTACCTCTACCTCATTCCAACATTTAAAATAGAATCATCTCCTCCCATTTTGACATCAACCTTAGGTTTCTAGGAATCCTCCACATGCATCATTAAGACCTAGGACCCTCCACTATTTACTCATCTACTTAGAATAATTTAGCATCACTTCATTAATCTTTGTTTCCCTAAAAAGTAGTTTCTATCCATTACACCATCATAGTTATCCTTGAAACTAAGCATTGTCTAGGACAGACTATCACTTGTGTCCCACATCACCTTGAGAAAAAGGTTGGGTCACACACTTGATCCTTCTTTGTCTTCAAAAAATAGACATTAGCCTACCTTAGGGTTTGATATCACCATCACATTTTCAAGATCATCGTTAAGGGAAACACAATATCCTTCACTTAGTACTGTATCATTTAGTACCATTAAAAACACTTGCACCTACTCTTCTTTACATTTCAAGAAACTATTCAACCCCTACTCACACTTAGGAAAACCACTTCTTCATAGAGTCTTAGCATCATCCTTCTTGCATTTCATCCTTAGGGAAGTTATCCTTTCATGCCACCCACCACATGTTTCAGTAAGAACACATGGAAAAAAAGGATATGGAACCTAGTCATAGTAGTAGCATAGCTCGGGCTTAGCCATACCCCATAATTTCCATGACACCACCAGACCCACCACCACAAACCCCTAAAGAGATAGGTTCTTCCATATATATTGATGCTTTAATGAACCAACCTAGCCATGCAACCATCATTAATGCCACCATAAATCGAAATAAGGAAACCATAATGGAAAACTTCTTAAGAGACAATGTTGGTGCCTTCAAGTTTGGATGCCCACCACCTACCAACATTACAGATCCTACACATCCTCTATTTGGATGGTAACCACCATCTCTAGGGTCATCTATCCCTCATGATCCTTTCTTTTCACCCAATAATGGGTACCAACCACCATAGACAGAACTAGCAAACCCAAATATCCCCTCAAACTAGGTGACTTCTGCCATTCCACATAGCACCCATCCCATCCCCACTCAACCCTTAGTACATACCACATCTCAACCAACCACAAGTGTATCATCTACATTTTCTTCCACCACTCATCTCCCCACTTCACAAAATCCCCCTTTTACACCCAACAAAACTGCATTTTCCCTTCCATCTCAAAACACACCAAATCCATTCACTACCAACATGCCTCATCTTCCATCCCACCAAACATCACTATTAATCTATTTATTACTAGCCAAAGTACTTTGGTCTCATTCCCTTTAAGGCCTTGGAGTATTGATATGGTACAAAGTCTTGCCACTAGTCTCCCCTTCAGCACTACATCCATGACCATGCCTCAGTCACTTTCATCCCTCATTCCTCAAGTCTATTGCCTACCATCCATTACCAACTATTTTTTAATGCCACTCTTAGGAAATAGCCAAATCACCCCTCCACCACAATACCCTAATATGGACACTCTTTCTCATATTAATTACCTTGCACCTATTAATACTCAGTTGCTCTCTCAAGAAGGAGCACAACCAACCTATATTGGGCAAGGTATACATTCCCAAGGTATAGCCCAAGTATTTCCAACACTACCATCCTTTCAGCCACAATCATCATGCCAGTTGTATGCCCAAGTATCCATGTAGAATTATCTAGTAGGGTAACAACCTCATACTTACACTCCCCATCAACAATCTTCTTAGCAGATGTAGTTGTATGCACAAACTACATTCCAACAACCCATAGCATCTATCCCCCTAATCGTGCAACCTATTTTTTTCTAACCACCATATGGAACTCTGGGTTTCCCATTTCAACCTTCATCATTTGCTACATATCCCACACTAGGGGCACCTAGACCAGGGGCACCCTTTACCCCACCTACAAACTCTAAATGGGAAGAGATGAAAAATTTTCTCAAAGCCCTCAAAGATGGGATAGACATCAAAACTTTTTAATTTGAAAATGATTGTCCATATCTGTTTGACAAAACCATCACAATGACACCATTTCCTAAACACTTTGAGATTCCCAAGTTTGATAAATTTAGAGGGAAAATAGATCTAATCACACATGTCAAAAAATTATATATGTGTTTCCAAGAAGTGGCCTATAATTATGTATTCTTCATGCAACTTTTGCTAAAAAGCTTAGGGGAACCAACCCACAAATGGTTCTATTGTATACCCCACGGTACCATTAAAACCTTCACTAGTATTTCTAAAGCCTTTGTGACTCAATATGCTCATCTTGTCAAGACCGAGTTATCTGTAGTAGACCTAGTTCACAAAAAGAAAAAAGGAGGAGAAATCCTTGTAGATTACTTACAATGTTGGAAAACCTTCACAAATAGGATCCCATATACCATCCTAGAACATCACCTTGTTAAAATGTTCATTAACAATGCACATCCTAGTCTTGACCATCACATGGTTATGAACTATTTATAAACATACAAGGATATTAAGGAAAAAGGAATGGGACTAAAATAGGGGCTCATCAAGGATGGTGTCATCAAAATTTGAAAAGAAAACACCCAGGACCAAGGCCCAAGCAATGATAAACCATGGTACTAGAATAAAAATAAGAGCATAGTGACAAATGGCATCACCAACACTCAACATGTTCATATCGTTGGGATAGCAGCCAATATACCTACCACATTTTGTTGACAAAAACCTTACAAGAAACAACCACCAATATATCAACAACCTCCTATGAAAACAACCCACACAATGTCCAAGTACCTAGCCATCAAAATCAGACTAATGCTATCACACTTTCAGCTGGACTTAAACCATGCATTTTGAGGTAACCCTGTGTATGCAGCCCATTGGGGGAACCTCTTGATGCAATCTTTGAGAAACTAGCCAAGGATAATCTTATTAGACATCCACAAACACAACCCTTGGAACCCAACCAATCTAGGGAATCCTAGTATAAGGATAGTGACTTTTGCAAATTCCATCATGTCAAAGGGCATACTACCCTCAAATGCATGCAACTCATGGACTATGTCCAAGATTTTATTGATCAAAAAGAGATCACAGTGGGGCACAAGCCTCACCCAATGTAGGGTTAATGATATATCAAAATGTTTTTCCTCCTCATAACACAAACATAGGAAAAGCCCCTATAAACACTCCTACCAACAGACCCAACAATGCTCAAAACAAATAGGGTGATAACTGAGATTTGTCTCAAAACTATACCTCAGCATACTTGGACTATGAAAACCTTATTGGCTGCATATCACAAGTTGAACCATCTATCAATGTTATAAACATCAAAGGCCCAGATGTCCAATGTGAGGTTACTACTTGACGAGCCTGACTCAATATAGCTAGCCCATCTATATCTACACCATCAAGGCCACCTCCATCAAGAGCACCTTTATCTAGATCACCCCCATTAGGACCACAATATAATAGCTTGAAACACCTTGGAAACATGCCAGCTTAGATTTCCATTCTAGATCTCTTATGAAAAAGCCCACTTTATCAAGAGATCCTTGATAATACTCTCCATAAGTCACACATCCCCACTAACATAAATGCCACTGAGTTTCGCAATTTGGTTGGTCACCTTTCTACATCATGTGCACTATACTTTAGAACATTCAACATTCTAGTAGTTGAACCTGATCATATTCTTCCACTTCACATAGTTATCATGGTTTCTAACTTTGCAGTCAAAAAATTTATGATAGATAATGGATCGACTTTAAATTTATGTACCCTAAAATACATCAAATAGGCAGGATACACTGAGAAAAATATCCTTAATGAGGTAATTACTATAAAAGCATATGACAACTTGGAGCGCACTATTGAAGGAACCATCTTGCTCCCTCTTAGAGTCAGCCCAACCACTCAAGAAATAGTTTGTCACATAGTTGATCTTCACCTTCCATACAACATCTTCCTTGGCCAACCATGGATTCATGTCATGAAGGCCCTTCCATCTACATACCATCAGTGCATCAAATTTCTACATAATGGCATAAAGTTAACCATCCACATAGATCTTGAACCCTTTGCTTATTGCAATGTAGTCAAAATTTCCTACACCAACCATTGTCCTGGAATTGAAATTGGTCACACCACAAAAAATTCTTTTGGCACCTTCCATGATCCAGATAAAATTTTAGCTTCCACCCTTTCTATAGTGAAGATCAACTACCAACGTTGTGGCGAATACAATCACTCATGTGCTTTTATTGTCAGTGCTCTATGACCTGATCCACTTACTCAAGATTGCCCAACACATCAAGGGCCAAGGCCAAATACCACCTCTCAACTCAGGTAGCTAGGCCTACCACATTTATTACCAAAGGTATTCTAAATGGAGAGGAAACATCTCCAAACATTACCACATGGCTATACAAAGAGCCACCTCCAAAAATTGAAGAATTTCTTGATCACTTTAAATAAAAGTATCCCTGGTCACATTGCCTTGCCACTAAGCAATGGAATTATCAAGGAGGTGGTCTGGACCATCTAAAATCAGACATTAGGCAACCTGTAGAAGCATATCAAGAAAGGGAAAAAAAAAAGGCTTAGGCTATGGATTCCTTGTAACTAGGGCACTACGAAGGAAGGTCGTGCCTTCACAAACATCCAAAATAGTCTCGCTGAGGTCAAAGACATTCCTGAGGAGGAATAAAAGAAATCCTATGATAATATTTTCCTTGACAAAATTATCCTAGAAGCCTCTATGATCTTCCAATTATCCCTAAATATCATAGACCAACCACTCACTCACCTTGAGCTCATTGATTGAGACCAACCAAGTGTTGTCCAAGTTGACAAATTCTCTACAGTGCATGTGCTCCTTAAATTCATGGGGGCAAAAACATTGCATAAATAACCATATATGTCTACAAACTAGATCTAGTAGGTTACTTTGGGGAGGAGGAAATCTCTAGTCACAAAACTGAGTTGAATAATGAAACAAAAAAGAAAAAAAGAAAAAGAAAGCCACGCTTTAGTGAAAACTTCTCTGGAGCACCATTAGATGATTCAAAAAAAGAAATGAAAATAAAGGATGTATCTGATGGTGAAAACCTCTTAGAGGGACCTGAAGATGGAGATTTCATCCTTCCCCCATAGGATCATAGGCCTATCATATCATCAGTCTTGATAGAAGAAACTAGACCAGTCAATATTAGTCTAACTGAGATACCATAGATCACATATATTGCAACATCTCTACCACCTAAGTAGGAAGACCTTCTCATCGAATTCCTCTGTAAAAATTTTAGTTTCTTTGCATGGACCTATCAAGACATGTTAGGGTTGGACCCCAAGTTAATAGTACACCATTTGGCCATGGATCCAAAGGCCAAACCTATCAAGCAAAAGCTCGATAAGATGCACCCCAAAGTTCCTTTACTTGTTAAAGGAGAGTTAGAAAGATTGCTAAAGGAAAAGATCATTCACTCCATTGACTATTTAGAATGGATCTCCAACATGGTACCTATCACAAAACCTTCTAGTGATATCATAATTTGCACAGACTTCAAAGATCTCAACAAGGCTTTCCCGAAGGATGATTTTCTATTACCAAACATAGAAATGATTTTTTATCTCACTATAGGCCACAAACTCTTATCACTCATTGATAGTTTCTTTGGATACAGTTAGATTTGGATAGCAGAGGAAGACCAGCATAAGACAACATTTACCACCCCTTGGGGGACATTCTATTATAACATCATGCCATTTGGGTTAAAGAACATATCAGCATGCCATAATGGTCATATTCCATGACCTCATCCATAAAAATCTTGAGGATTACATGGATGATATTTTACTCAAATCTCTTAATGCCTTTTATCACTTATCTTATGCTCAATCCTAAGAAATGTGTCTTTAGTGTTACCTTAGGAAAACTCCTTAGATTCATTGTATCACAATGTGGTATTGAGATTGATCCTAAGAAGGTCAAGGCCATCATGGATATGGCTCCTCCTAAGACACTCAAATAGCTTCACTCTCTTCAAGAGAAGCTACAATCAGTCAGGCAATTTATCTCATAGCTTGTTGACAAGTGCCAACCATTCACACATTTACTCCAAAAAGATTAGAATTTTAGGTGGGACCCCGTTTGCCAATGCAACTTTGAACTAATCAAATAATACTTGGCTAATCCACTTATATTGGTTCCTCTAGTTGTAGGTCGTCTACTCATACTCTACATCATAGCTACCCCAATAGCAGAAGGTGTTCTTCTAGCACAACTTGATGATGCAAGCAAGGAAAGGGCTATTTACTACATCAGTCATATTCCAGTAGGATATGAGCTCAATTATACACCAATGGAAAAGGCTTGCCTAGCTGTGGTCTTTGCAACTCATATCCAAAATCGATCCTTTAAAATATATGTTGTCATGTATAGTGCTCATAGGGCATCTAGCTAAATGGTTCATGCTTCTTAGTGAATTTGATATCCAATATGTTAATCGGAAGGCTCTCAAAGGATAAGATATAGAAAATCACTTGGTAGATGGACCTTTGGTTGTAGATTACCCCATCATTATGGAATTTCTAGATGAACACCTCTGCTTCATAGACAAACAACCCTCCTATAAATTATACTTTTATGGATCCTACACATCCCATGGCTCTGGCATTGGCATACTCTTGGTCAAACCTCAAGGAGATTACATTATTAAATCTTTTAAACTATAGTTCTAGTATACCAACAACATCTTAGAGTATGAGGCCCTTGTTGCAAGGCTCAAAATAATAGTTGAATGGAATATCACAAAGCTACAGGTCGCTAGAGATTCATAGCTTATTAGCAAATAGGCCCTGGATGAATATTAGGCCAAGGATGACAAGTTGTTGCCTTACAAGGAGTTGGTCAATCAGTTAAAGGAAAATTTTACTCAAATTTAGTTCATACAGATACCTAGACTGCAAAATAAGGCAACAGATGCCATGGCCACTATTGGTTCTCTTTTGGAAACACCACAAGAGGTTACATAGTATGAATTCTTAGTCAAGCAGCTACATGAGCCTACATATGAGAATGATGAGTCAACACGGGTATGCATCTTTTTTGGTCCCCAATCCCCATGGTACCATGAAATTCATGCTTACCTCCTAAATGATATCATATCTCCCCATCTCACACGAACCCAATGCTAGAACCTTATTCACAAAGCCTCCCCTTATACTATCATCGCCCAAACCCTATATCATCATGGTTATCATGATACTCTCTCTCATTATCTAGACCAAAATGGGACTGCAATTGCTCTCAAGGAGGTACATGCTAGACTTTGTGGTGCTCACATGAGAAGCATAGTTCTAGCTAAGAAAATCCTTCGGGCTAGGTATTATGGCCTGCTCTAGAGCATGATGCATGTGACTTTGTAAAACAATGTCTACCTTGTCAATGAAATGCTAATCTCATCTGAACCCTAGCTCAAGATCTACAACCTATTGCACTGCCATGGCCATGCACCTATTGGGGGTTTGATCTTGTTGGTGTTATCACACCTCTCTCTTTAGAAGGACACAAGTGGATAATCACCACCACTGATTATTTCACTAAGTGGGTAGAAGCAGTCCCCCTTGTTACTACCACCAGAGTTCAGGTGTCCAAATTTATCTTTTATGATATCATATGTCATTTCTGCATCCTAGCTACCATTTTTACTAACCATGGAAGTAATTTTGAAAATATCAATATGGAGAAATTATGCACTTCCCTTCATATCCATCACCATTTTTCTAGCCAATTCTTCCCACAAGGTAATGGTCAGGTGGAGGAAACTAATAAAACCCTACTCAAAATCCTAAAGAAAGTTGTCAAAAATTCTAGCTGTGATTGGCATTTACATATCAACCCTACCCTATGGACCTACTGCACCTAATTTCATACATCCATAGGCAAAACCCCATACTCCATGGTTTATGGTGTTGAAGCAGTATTACCTATTGAGGTTGAACTCCCATCCTTTTGCATTTCTTTGTGGGGCTAGATATCAGATGAGGATTATAGAGTGGCTAGACTTACCCAACTTGATTTACTTGATGCAAAAAGGTAGCAGGGCTATGACCACCTCATCGTCTACCAAAATTACCTCAAGTTTAATTTCAATATGAAGGTCCATCCATGCCACTTTCAAGAAGGAGATATGGTCCTCAAAAAAAATATGAAGGTCCAGGCTGACAAAGAAAAGAAAGGCAAGTTTGAGCCCACATGGCTTGGACCTTACATGGTCACAACATCTTTTGGCTTAGGGGCCTATTAGCTATCTACACTTGAAGATGAAGTCCTAAATGATCCCACCAACATCATTCACCTCAAAAAAATTTATCGCTAAAATTCCTTAATTTATCCTGCCTCCTTTACAAGAGGACAATATGACAAGAAAGAAAGAAAAACATTAGGAAAAGAAAAACAAGCACCCAATGGTGAAAATTTAGCAATTCAAGCGCCTTGGATAGGTACACTAGTGAAAACCTAGCAATTAGGTGCCAGGTGTGCTTAGCCTTTTTATTATCTATTAATGACATGCATCTCCTCCATCACCCATTCACACCACACTGCCCATCTTCCCACTTTCCAAGGTGTTCCCCATAGTTTTTCCTTCACACTCCCAACCAACTCAGAACATTTCCTTTTAGCATCCATCGATTTGAACACCCTACCTAGATCTTATATTATATTTTTCATTCATATATCTATCCTATTCTTGTAATCTATTGCATGTATCATATTAAGCATAGCTTATCCTTTGTACCATTCCTATGCATCATATCCTCGTAACAATATCAGTAACCTATGTATCATATCCTTTTAACAACAATAGTACCCTATGTATCATATCCTTGTACCAATGATAGTCGTTTATGTACTATACCCATGTAACAATAACTATATTAGAAAAATGCTAGCTCCTCATCTTGAGCTTCTCCCCATCATACAATTACCCACTACTATATTCTATTATCTATTCCTGAGTCACCTACCCATTGTATAGTCATGGTTGTAAATTTTTGAGTCATACAATGAAACCTTGTGTCCTTGACTAGTCATATGTAGGAAAGTATCATTGCCAATTTTTGTCACCATTCTAACCATACTATTGCTAAATCCTTATAGGATGCTTCCTTCCTTGTACCAAACATTGGCATGTCAATACCTAGTTAGCCTAATCTCTTTGGAAAAAGATTACTTTATCATGGATTTTTCTCTTTCTTCTGATTTTGATTTTTTCTTGTATATTTTGGTAGGTCATTTGCAAGAGATTTAGTTGTTCCCTCCTCATGGTCACCATGGTCTTCTATATCATGGTGTGCTTTGACTTGAGAAACTCAAAAGCATAGTTTTGACCATGGTCTTTTTCTACTTGTGAGTCAGTTAGATATCACCCTTGCATATTCGAAACATGTTTTCATTTATGATCACATGATGCAGTTGGGAAATATTATTTGCATGTGGATTACCTAACATCATTTCCACATTGATTTCTTCAAAACTCATGTGTGATTTTGGAGCAATCCTTGTATGGTTGTTTGATTTATTCCTATGTAATATGGGAAAAAGGCCTTGACATTGTTAGTAACCTTGGAAAATCCCTAATATTCCTATATCAAATAAAGTGCTCAAACTACATGGTGGTACTTCTTTACAAAGTATGCCACTCTCAAGCTCCAAGTATATCCCCTCATTCTCACCATTTTGTGCCATACAAAGAAATTGCTTGTTCATATCACCCTCAGACACATCTAAACCCAACCCCCTCCTACACCTCCTATCCTCTCTACCCCCGCTCCCTCCAAACTCTTATCCCCCATGACCTAACCTTTCCTTGTCATCTCAATCTCCTAGTAAATCCCATCCACTTAAGTCTTCTACACCTGTCTGGTATAAGGTTGTGCATATTATTCCTACCCCCTGACCATGGTCCTAATTAATTAGTGATATGCTAAATCATTCTCCTACACCCTACATCTATTTTCCTATCACTCTACTCACCTTTCATATGTTAAGCACTCATCATCCCTAAGCCCCCTTAAATCCCTTCCCCTCATTTTCCCCTTGCCTATGCTACCTTCTTCCTTACATCACCTATCTTTCTCACCCTTTGGATTCTTCCATCATCAAAATCTTTTGATTCAATTTCCTTATCCTCAAACATTGATCTATCTTCATTATCATACTCTTACAATTCCTAAATCCCTAGGCTAAAGTTTCACCATCTTCATATTATGTTTGTTAAAATAATTCAATACCCTAGCCCTAAGTTTACCTATCCTATTCCCTATCATCTTCAGTGAAATTTTTTTGGTCAATCATTCTCCAACATCATACTCTTAAGTGTTAGTATCTCTTATGTTTTAAGCTCATTCTTTATCATAGATCATTATCCTACATTGAGTTTTATTTATCCTATCCCACCATCATAAATTTTCCTACATCCTATTTTTACCATCATTGATTATGTTTATTTGTTATCTCCTAGCATCCTAGTGCTCAATTTATTTACCATGTTGTCTTGTCATAGATTGTATTCATTTACCCTTATCATAATTTGGGTTTATCTTATCATATTTCCTCACTATAGATTCTTTCATTCATCACATGTTAGATATGTTTCTCATGTTTTATCATCATAATCTCTAGTTCACTTATCATATGTTCTCATCATAACTTCACATTCAATTATCCCATTTTTGGTGCTCATTTTAATTATGTGTCATCGTCATAAAAACTCATGTTCATTTTATCTTATTTTGTGTTCATTTAAATCATAGATCATTATCCTAGGTTATGTTCATTTTATCATCTTTTCATCATAGATTAAAGCTTCTTTTCAGCATACTCATCATCATAAGTTAGATATGTTAATCATGTTTCCTCATCATAATTTTTTAGTTCACTTCTTATATGTTCTCATCATAGCTTCAAGTTCATTCATTCCATTTTATCATCATAGTTGGTGTTCATTTTATCGTAGTTTGTGTTCATTTACTCATAAGTCATTATCATAGTTTATGTTCATTTTATCACCTTTTATCATAGTTTAAAGTTTCTCTTTAGCATATACACAATTTTTCACAAAACAAACCTCATCATCAAAAGCACACCAAATCCTACATCACAAATATATCAGCCCTATCAAACCCAATCTCATCATCAAAAGCACATCAAATCTTGCATCACAAATATATCAGCCCTATCAAACCCAATCTCAACATCAAAAGCACATCAAATCCTACATCAAAAATATATCCACACTATCAAAACAAATCTCATCATCAAACACACATCATATCCTACATCACAAATTGCAAAAAACATCAAATCTCAACATCAAAACACATCATATCTTTCATCACAAACTATCAGCAACCTCATGTCTCTCATAATACATCACATCCTACATACAAAATCATGACATAATAAATCCATACACCCTAAAGAATGATCCACTCTATATATATACCTTGTCCACAAAGAATAATGAATACATCACCCCTCCTACAAAAATACCAAAGTCCATCATAGTCTAGATATCCAGTACCCATATCATACATATCAAATACATCGAGTTCGTGCCAGCAAAAATACATCCACTAATACATCCAAAACAAAAAATACATCCACTAATAATGTATATAACCCAGCATATCACTGGTCTCCCTCATTGGTCATCTCCTCATCATGGACCTTATAGGCATCCCTCTCTACCCCTAGTGCTGCTAATGGTGGAGGTGGTGGCCTCATCTATCCTTCTCCCATACTCAAGCGCTTTGCCTCATCCCTCCTCCCACTCATCCCTCTATCTCACCTCTGGCTCTGCCCTATCCTGTAGCTCTGCCTTGTGCCCTGAGAGTCACCTATCCTCTCTGACCCCCTGTGCTCCATCCACTCTCTCCCCCTCCTCCTTACACACCTATGTGGGTCCCAGCCATTCCTGATCATGTCGGCCATCTATAATGCTCAATCTAATCTAAGGGAACTATTACATGGTACCTCCCCTGGTAAAACCCTACCTTCTCCCTCAAATCCTCCACCTCTCCCCATAGCCTCCTCAGCTCATCCATCCCTCTACCTATGGCCATCTACATCCTCAAGGTTGCCACCTACACCACTAACCTATCTGTCTCCTCCTGCATGATGTCCATTCGTGCCTATATTTCCTATCTCCCCATAATCACTACCTCCAACCTCCCCTCCAACTGCCCATAGTCCACCCACAGTGTCCACACCTCTATCCCTATACTATCCACCTATCTCTACACCACATTGCACTCCTATTATAGCTGATCTTCCTCCTACTTAATGTTTCACAACAACTAGTGGGTCGCATTGTGTGTCTATTGTAGGGACATGTATCAGACTGCCCATCCATCATCCCCTCCCCATACCAAAGAGCAACCCTCATCTCCTTCACCTACTGGCCTCTATGGCCTCTACTTCTCCTCCCCTTGTAGTCTCCTCTCTTTTGCTAGCCTCTCTTCTCCTCTATCTTGTTGTGCCCCTCTCTCCTCCTACCTCTCTCCCTTCCATCACTACCTCACTAGCCCCTCCTCCTATACTATAGCCTTTTCCTACTATTGTAGCCCTCCCACTACATATTTGCCATGTTTGGATACCTAGGTCATCTCCCTTGCTACCACTACTACTCTTGTCGTATGGGCTTAGCTTACTAGCCTTGGCCACTCAGACCAATCTTGATAGTGTGGAGCCCACATCTACCACCTTGCCAAACCAATCCCAAGGCTATGGTTCTAACTCTTGCACTAGCCCATATATCAACATTGGCTTGCCTATGACTCACTCATACTAGTTCATGTCCCTAGGAGCCACCTGCCTCCATCGAAACTACCGCAAGACCCTATTTGGTCAATACTACTCTACAATATACTCCCATCGCCCAAAAATAAAACATGGTCATATGGTATAAGGTAAATACTGTCCCTCCTCTACCCATGGCCCCAGACCCATATATGGTCTCCATACCACTACCCTAATCTCATCTACTTGGACTTGTTAGTAGTCCACATCCTCTGTATGATGATATGTCAAGGGCTCTCAGTAGCTATAAGCCATTGGCTCCTTTGCCTGCCTATCCCTTCATTTGATTGACCTAAATGTCATGATGTGCTCCCATGCCTAAACCTGTAATAATTTCAGGAACCCTATGCTCTTGCCATACCATCCTGCCCCCTAATACACAATCTAGTGTAGATTCCAATATAACTCTTCTAGCATCAAGAACCCCTAGGTCATTGGGACTCCCACATCCACTATCTGCATAATCACTAGTATTAGTGCCAAGGTGACTCCTATCCCACCTGTATCTGGGGCAATGTACCCCAATACTAACCCATACATATAAAAATAGATCTACCTCTCCACAGCTACTCGGTCCAAATGCTCATCCAATGCAAACTACCCCCAATGGATCTAGTATGCTACTCTTGGCTGCACCAACCCCTGCATTATGGCCTCCCCTATCATCGCCCTAGTCATCACTACTCATGTTCCTCACACAGGTAATCTAAAGATCCTGTACATGTCCTCCAATGTAACTATCATCTCACCTGTCGATAGGTGAAATTTCTTAGTCTCACTATGCCACCACTCACACAAGGTAGTCACCATCACATGTGTGGGGTATTCTTGCTAGGTACCCTAGGCCAATGACATCTACCATCACCTAGTCTGTTGGCGTAAGCTTCTCTCTGGCACATAGTATAGCTGCTTGGTGCTCACATGACACCAACACATCTAGAGACCACTACACACAAACTAGTCATACGCAAATTTTTATTTTCATATTTTCATTGCCTAAATTATCATCAACCCCCCCATTCCCCTACCCAATCCATCCTTTTCCTATGTCTCTTACCCTTTTCTCACATTCCCACTAGCGCATTCTTGTGAACCTATGGAACTCACAATCTTGTTGAAACAAGTTCCTACAAGATCGCTATTTGACACATTGACTAGCTAAAAACCCTAATCTCATTCCTACCAATGTGTTCCCATGAGCCTCTAAAACTTGCAATCTCACTGAAATAAGTTCCCATTGGATCATTGTTTAACCCTTTGACCTCCCTCAGATCCACACCATGTCCCTGCAGGTGCTTTCTCATGTGACTTAATCTTTGCAATCCTACCAATGCTTCTTACCATAGGATCACATTTGACTTACTCTGTCTGGTCAACCCTTAACACATTCCCATATTGACCAATTTATTTTAGTGAGATCATGTCCCTACAAAAAGAGGTGCATTTTTCCTCGTGAGATCGTGATCCTGCTACCCTAACTTCACTCCTATAAAAAATATCCACCCAAGTTTGCAATCTCGTGAAATCTATTTTCTTAGCCTCTTTTTTACCCTACCACAAGATATTTTCATGGGATCACGATCCTGCTAATCTCGATAGCTATCCCATCAGACCCATGTCTATGGAATCAATCTTCTGCCATTGTGGGAATGCTTAAAACAACATAAAATGAAAACTAAAAGGTTGGTTTTTTGACCTTACCAATCAATTTGGTGTCTACCATACCCATACTCACCCTACCACATTCACCCGATGCTTTAGTCGTCCACGCGTAGCCATCGTATCATCCAAATTAGAGCTCCCAACAACTATATCTCCTCATCCATATGAAAGTAAATGACCCTTCCTAGCCCTCCTTAAGCCCCTTATAGACCCCCTTAGGTGCGCTAAATCACCTATCTACCTCCTCTAGCATCCTAATTTTCCTTGGCCCTCTTTTTGCTTTTCCTTTTATTCCCTTTTCCCCCTTTTTTATTTTCCTAGGTCCTCTAGCTCGCCCTAACTAACTGCATCTTTTCAAGAAGTCATCAGGCCTCATATTCTTTCCCTGCTACCTTCTTGAGGGGGCATCACACAATCCTTTCTCTCTTCTAATTGAAATTGGAGCAACCATCTTGCTTCAAAAAGTCTTCTTTTCTTGGTTTATATTCGAACTTCATTCAAATAGTGTTATTTCAACACTATGTCAAAGAGGGGCAAAATGTAGACACCTAAATCTGATTACATCACTAGGTAATCATATTTAGTCATCTCCTAGGATATTATTAATTAAATATTTATTATTTGATTAACTAATCATCATCCCCTAGTTAATTAATTTATTTAATTAACAATAGTCCAATTGATAAAACCAAATGATAACCCAAAATCAATTTATCAATTAAATCCATATTCCTCTATTAAATTAAATAAATTCCCAAACCTATTTAATTTAATCTCATATCCCTTATTTATTAAATAAACTATTTAATAAATTATCCAAGCCCCTAAAACATCTTTACACCCTACCTTTACCCCTAATCCAACTCATTCACCCATACTAATCTCACTTAGCCTCCTAACTAACCCATGCCATCAAAGCTAAGCCACTTGCCCCCTAACCCCCTTTCTAAGCTAATCCTAAACATGTACATAATTTTAAGCAAGGGTTAAGACTTGCTAACCCAAGCCAAAGTCAAAAACTCTCCCTCATCCTCTTCCATCCCTATCTAAGAGCATTAATGTCTCTTACATGCCATTAATTCCTATTACATCCCTCTTTATGACTCTTACATCCCTCTTACACACTAAACCTCTGTTATTACTCCCTTTGACCAACCCTTATCCCATCCCCTCACACTCATCATCCTTGTGACAAGTGTCACTTCCCTATTGGCTCTAAACAAGCACAATCCATGTTCTTCCCTTTGAAAGCATCCTAGCCCTCCCTCACCATTCTTCCATCCTTGCATCCTAACCCTCTGTCTTAGTACCCTTAGCCTATAAATAAATTTCTTCCGTCTCACAATCCATCATCCACTTTTATGCAAACTTATAATGCTATTTTGAGAGCCTAAAAACTACCAAAATACCATCATAATGCTGAAATCCATCCATACCTCCATTGTTGAAACCCTCATACATACACACAGTTGATAAAATTGCCCCACTTATTGAAAGCTTGAGCACAACATGAGCATATGTCCTCTAACCATCAAGGACATAGCTTCGTCATCATGGGAAACACTTGAAGAGCTTACCATTTTTGGTCTGCTTTCCTCCACAATGTCTTCTTTGGTCCTATCATAAGTGTTTACCTATTAGGTTACTATGAATGCCTTTGGTAGAATTAGTATTCCTTTTACACTAACTAGATTAGGTGATACAACAATCATCATTATGTTGTGACTCTTATTTTCCACATTTTGAATCATAGACAAATGTCCAACAAGTGCCACATATTTGTTCTCTTGATATTTCATGCCTATCTCTCCAATGGTTGCCAAATATTGTTTCATGAGTTCTTGCCATGCTGGGAAGTTATCTTTGTTCAACTTAGAAATTTCCCTTCTATAAGACATATTGATCTTTAACTTAGGTCCTTGAAACCTTATCTGCAAGAAGCAAATACTCTGTTACCAATTGTTGGAAATAGAAAGGAGTAACTGAGAAGGGTGGGGTGAATCCAAAACTTCAAAAATAAATCTAAAGTCCCTTTAAGATGTCAAAAAAGTATAAAATCAAATCCTGTTGTAACTCGATTAACACTGAATTTGTTTTTTTGTAACTCAATTAACCTTGAATATACTATTGTCACTCGATTAGCATAGAGATCCTAAGATATTAATGTGATTAGCCTTTATTAACTACATTACAAAAACATAAAGGAAATAACATGAACACAAGAGACACAAATATTTAACATGGAAATCCAATTTGGGAAAACTACCAATTAAAACTAGTTATTGTTTTTCACTTGAAGTAAGCCCTATTAGGAGCCAATTTTATTAAAGGTTACAAAACACACTATTAGGTGTGACCCTATTAGAGTATTTAATTCACCCTATTAGGAGTAGGTTTGTTAGAGGTCTCCAGGCACTTCAATATAGAAATGCCACCTTGTTAGGGGATTTGTTGAATAGTTGTTAGGATAACTTTGTAACTTTGTTAGGATAAATCCTCTCCTTCTCTTCTTTTGCATGCATCTTGATGATGGATCACAGAGTGTGATCTGAAATGTTGATGTAAAAATCTGTTCACACAATCAAATCTAGAAATCAAATGCACAACACTGATGGATTGTGGAAATCTGATAGCTCTAAGAGCTTTGATTCATTGCTATAATTATTAGAGAGGAGCAATGACTTTACCTAATTACTTATGCAACTATCTTTGCTAATTGAGATCTTAGTTTTGGTTTGATTACTTGATCCTCCTTGATTAGAATATTCTTTCTAGCTTGATCAACTCAAATTCTTTTCCCTTTACATATATCCTTCAAATTCTCTTTCTTAATTCATCTTGTTCTATTCCATTCTTCAATCCTCAACTTGACCTTTCATATATATGATTCACCTTGTCAAGTTGGCTTGAATACTCTTTTAATAAATAAAATATTAACTGTTAAGTCAACTTGTATCAACCAACAAATTTATCAAACTTAATAAATCAATAGTCGACTAATATAGAATTGAGTACTTGGTCAACACAAAAGATCCTTTGATTAACTAACCCAACGTGGTTAGAATAGGAGTTCTAATGTTAAAAAACTCAACTCAGTCAATACTAACTTTATGCTATATTTCCTCTATTAACCAATTGAGCTCAATCAACACCATCCTCCAGCTTGATTATAACTAAACATTTGACATATACAAGAAATTTCCTTCGATGCTTGAGTGAGCTCTACTATCACTAACTGCTCGGTAAAGACTTGAAATTTCATCTCACATCAAAGACAACATACAATTGAATAATTATTTTCAATAGATTGAACTACTCTAAGTTTTGAATGTGTGTGTGTGTGTGTGTGTGTGTGTGTGAGAGAGAGAGAGAGAGTATTTAATTGTTTTTAATTTTAAATAAATACCTATATAATCATGTTAGAGGACTACATAAAATGTAATAATCTACCAATAATTGTTGTAACATTTAAATTAAAGAAAAATCTATAATTAGCTCCAATTTCCTTAACCAAAGTTATCTATAAATGAGATGTACAATATCTCTTAAGGAATATTTAGTCCAACATGCTTTATTAGAATGACACTTGAATTCTAAAATAGTAAAACGGGTGATTGCACCAAGTTGGTGTACAAAAAAGTAGACATCCATAAAAGAAGCAAAAATCTCAATAACCCAAATGGGTTTTCAGTAACCAATAAGGTTATATAAAAATGAAATGCAGTCCAGGCTTGGTATCCAAGCCTAGTCATTATAATTTGAAAAATCCAATTAGGTTACTAAAGAAGATGATTCAAAAAACTTGATTAGGTTTTTGTATTGATCGAGTTTTTCAAATTATGCTTCATAAACCCTGATCAGGTTTTATGAAGTATGTATTTTTTTTTGTTGCCCACTCTTCAGGGCATTTCTATTCCCTCAAAAAAAAATATCAATGTGGAATGCAAAGAATGTCAAAACCCTATTAGGTTTGGGAGAAAAATAATTTTTTTATTGCATTTTCATCCATGGCACCTTGCAAACGAGGTAGATTTTCATTCTGTTCATTGTTAATGTTTTCCATTAAATTTTGTAATGTGGTTTTTTAATTTATAAGTTTTTTAATTATTTATTTAAAATATTAATATAAATGCATCAAGGAATCTAAGCAAAATAAGAAGAGGTGAAAGACCACCTCCTACACAATTAAACCCTCCACCCATTGTGACACAACCATAAAACACTCCACTATTATGGCACAACAAAAACACCCTTCACTTATACTGACACAACCACAAAACCCTCCACCTATAGTGACACAACAACAAAACCCTCAACTCCATGTTCTCATTCAACAACCATCACCTCTTATAAATCCTCCATGCATACAATTACATCATTGAACTAATACACAAGAGGACCTCATAAACCACCTTAAACAAAATAGTGTTAACATTATCCAAATGGTCAATATGTTGCGGTCATCTACACTCTCACAACTCAACCCTAGCAAATACAATTGAACAAAAGACCCAAAATGCAAATGAGGTGTCTAGGGAGGTTATGAAATGGGGTACATGGAGGGATAGGTTTCATGCATTTCATTTCGACGGGTTATTATATTAGCAAGTCAAAGATAAAGACATAAATAAAGGTACTTTATGCTCTCTTTTTTCCCAATTCTATGTCTAGCAACTCCCTATTACACACAACCAAAACTTTTCCTATTCTTTGGTGCACTCATACTAGGATGAGATCATGTTTTTTAGATAGGCATATATGATATTTTACCTACCACAATGTAATAATTATGAGGTACCTCTATATTTTTTAAGAAAGCTATATCGTGAATTCATCCTTGGCAAGAAACCAAATTACTTTGACATCCACTAATTCTAAGGTAGAGGAGAGGTTGTGCATAGGATAGACTTAGGGCTCATGGCCTATAGTACCACAACATGAGAGGAGACTTACAACATGGAAAACTATGCCTCATGTTGTGCTCCCATCAATTATAAAGGATTCTATTGATTTACAAATTCTTCATGTGGCTGCATCATTGACAAATGTTATCATTGAGCATGGATCATAGTTAGTTGGTTTATCTTCACCTATGGCACCTCAATCATCATAATATATACCTTGAGGGTCATCATAGCATGTGAAAATTCCATCATCATCACCTATGACACCTCGATCATCACAACCTATGACTACTCCACCAACATCACTTGCACCACTAGTTTCATCTCTGCTTGTGTCAGGTACGCCACTAGTGTCATCTTTTCTTGTACCACCTACACCATTAATATCATCCTTACTTGTTCCACCTACATCATCATCACGTGCATCATTGTAGTCTTTGGGGCCTAATCACCTTTTTTGTTTCAGCCATTAGCACATGTCTAATGGTATGGATATGGAGACATCCTAGGATGGAGTGTCATCTCATCCATGTGTACATTTTGGGCATACTTTTTATTCATACAAAGGTTGGGATTTTAGACTTATAAATGATTTGTTGGTGATGGTCTCTAGTGGATAGGAAACACAAGTGTGTTTGTATGAGTTTTGACATGATATTATTTAATCATCTAAATATTGTAAAAATAAAAACAATTTATTTTATAGACAACTCTAGATTGATATGTAAACAATATGCAATGTAGGGTGAACCAAGTAGTATGCAAACACCACAAAGTACTCATTCTACTAGAAGTGCAAGGCTAGGAGCAAGAGCACTCAAGATAAAATATTGTTTCTTAATTAGTATGACACTACCAACCCACTTATAGATCCTCTTACATCTCCTACCATCATTCAAACCCCTCTTATAAATTCTCTTCCATCTCCTACCATCATTGAAACCCTCCCATTCATCAAATCCATCCAATTCCCATCCACATCTCTTTCTCCTAGCATTATGCAAACCTTATCTAATGAACCTCATGAGTTTTGAAATGATATTATTTAATTACCTAATTATCATAAAAATAAAAATTTATTATTATTTAATAGAGAAATTTGTATTGATATATTCAAAAAAAAATGCAATGTAGGGTGTAACAAGTAGTACAAGAACACCACATAGTACTCACTCTACTAGAGGTATGAAGCTAGGAGCAAGAATAGTCGAGGTAAAAAAAAAATATTCTTAAAAGTACAATAATACATTTTCTTTGAAATATTATTTCTTAATTGATATTTTTAAAAGTACAATAATACCTTTCCATTTGCTACCATCATTGAAACCCTCCAAAATTCATCAAATCCATCCAATTCCCATCCACATATCTTGCTCCTAGCACACTTGAACTCCATCAAATGAACCTCATAAGTTCATCCTCCATATACCCATCCACATCGAAGAACCTCCATATCACATAGGGTGTCTTGTAGGAGTATGGAGATCATGAATCTCCACTTTTATTTCTTGATAAGGTTCCAAAAGTTCATTCACATCTCTCTTTTCCTTCTCTATCTATTTGTTTTCAATTTAGGACTTATAGTCTTTTTTAGCCCTAATTTTCCATATCTTTATATTATTCTTCAAGTCCTTCTTGTGGACCTTCTTTCCCTCCTATGATCTTCTTGTTGTTCTTGTGCCTTCTTGCCATTTACAACATTATCTCATATTTATAACAATACTCTTTACTATTTTATAGGCCTTGCCAATTTCTCAAATTGATGATGCCATGCTTTATGCCATTAACTTTAGCCTTGAGAGCTATGTGGTATCATATTTTCCACACCTATCAAGTTTAAAATTTGAGTTGAACTCATGATGTGTCTTATTTATTCCTTTTATTTTGTATTTATTTCTTCTTTAGGATACTCTACATAGCTCAAGGTCCAGAGAAAAGGGAAGGAAATTAGCAAGAACACCAAAATAAAAAAGGGAATTAAATATAAATCAAGTTTATATTTTGAAATTTATTATGAATGAATATATATGTACATGTACTTACAATTGATGAATACATATTGACTTCTTTGTTGAATATATTTGGAAACAATTGAGTTTTGTAGAGTTGATGAATGCACCTTAGACTACCAATGTTGAGGCAATGGAAGAGGTAAATTTTCATATTTTCCTTCTCATAAATGCAAGGTTATAGTATGCATTTATCCTATGTACATATTAAATAGTTGCATTTACAAATGAGTACATGTTTTTTTTTCTTTAGTTCTATAGTATTTATCAACAATTTTTCCTATTAATATGTGTGATTTATCTTTCACCTATTACAACACTATTTAAGAATTTGTGCAAATCCTTTCCCATTTTATTTTCTTAAGAGTCTTGAGCATCAAAGAGAGGGTCAAACAAAATAGTAGAAAGAGCTATGTATTTAGAGTCTTAGTTGAAGCCCTTTTGTGATCTCAATTTGGATTTCTTTTGTGTGTGATAGAAATGCCTAATGTCTAAGTTCTACAATTCTAACATTTTATCACTTACAATAAAGTTCATGCCTCACACCAGCATTGATTCATTAGTGGTTGTGCCTCCTGCTAGCACGAGAGATCCATCTTAGGTTGTAGTATGTTTTTTGTTTTTTTACTCTATTTAGCATCCCTAATGTCTCTCTATAATGCTAACATTTTATCGCTTACCATACAGGTTGTGCCTAATACTAGCAATGATTCAATAGTGGTTATACCTCCTGCTAGCATGAAAGATCTAGCTCTTGTTGTAGTAATTTTTTTAATTTTTTACTCTATTTGGAATCCATAATGATACTCTACAATGCTAACATTTTATCACTTACCATATAGGTTGTGCCTCATACTAGCACTGATTCATCAATGGTTGTACCTCCTTCTAGCATGGGAGATCTAGCTCAGGCTATAGTATGTTTTTTATATTTTACTCCACTTGGAATCTCTAATGCCACTCTATAATGCTAAAATTTTATCTCTTACCATAAAGGTTTTACCTTATACCTATACTTATTCATCAGTGGTTGTACCTCTTGCTAGTATAAGAGATCTAGCTTAGGTTGTAGTACTTTTTTTACATTTTTTCACTCTATTTAGAATCCCTAATGACACTCTATAATTCTCACATTTTTTTCTTACTACACAAGTTGTGCCTCATACTGACACTAATTCATCAGTGGTTGTGCCTCCCATGAGCATTGATTCATCGGTAGTTGTGTCTTCCATCATCACTCTAGCTCATTTTTTAGTTAGGAGTCCTATCCATTAAAAAAGGAGCCTATTATCGTTATCAAATAGTCCAATTGTGGAACAAAGGGATGAGGTAATGAACAATTCAGTTATCCATAATTTAGAACCCAATTTCTAGTTATTTTCATATTTCTTACAGATAAGATATCTGATAGTGTATTTTAATTTTTCTTTTGTAGACACCTGGCGAGCCACAAGCTACATCAAAGAGGCTCAATTTTGATGATCCTACACACTCATAGATATTAATAGTGATATTCATATGTAGTTTTTCTTATCATGACATTGGCATATATTAAACTTTTGTATTTTATATATTTGAGATTTGTATTTTACACATTCAATATTTCTATTGTACACATTTGACATTTGTCGAGTATTAGATATTTGTATTATATATATTCAAGATTTTTACTATGCACATTCGACATTTTTCAGG
This sequence comes from Cupressus sempervirens, assembly GCA_028749045.1. Classification (NCBI taxonomy): domain Eukaryota; kingdom Viridiplantae; phylum Streptophyta; class Pinopsida; order Cupressales; family Cupressaceae; genus Cupressus; species Cupressus sempervirens. Next base: position 175,780,357 of record CM053783.1, on the reverse strand, counting down.
TATTTGAATTTTGTATTGTAATTATGAGACATAACATCTTTTTGTAACTATATAATTGATATGGCATAATATATTGTTTACTTTGATATAGATTAAACTTGGATTTCCATCCACCTTGTTTAGTGTGTGCATACAAACTTGTATTTGAGCTTACTTTCTTGCAATTAATCAAACACATGAATATTCAATATTTTATATAGATAATGTAACATGTTTATCAAATTCACTATTACATGTAATCATCTGTCACTTACTTTTATGTAATAAGACATGAAAAGTAAAAATATGTCATGATTTTTGTATTTGTGTCAAAGATTACAACCTGATAGTGCTTAGAAACCCTTAGGGACACTTTGATTCAGTTTGGCTGATACCATTGGAGGGATGTTGTGGCTAAAATGAGGTTTTTTCTAGCCTAAAATTGACCGATCAAAGCTAATGGAGGAGATAATTCAATCCTAGGACCAACGGTTTGAGATATACACAACCGTACTCATTTGAACTGAATAACATTGTAACTTTTGGCAATAGGCAAGATACGGATGCCAATTGCAAAAAAAGTCAAAAATCTAAAAATTGAGATAGGTTGTTGTAGGCCTAGATAACACAATTCTGTAGCACTTGACAGTTCATCAATACCCCACACAAGCTTAGATAAATGAAAAAATTAAAGATCATAGCCTGAAGGTTCTTAGAGACCCTTAGGGACACTTCTGGTCAATGTGGTCGATACCATTAGAGTGACACTATGGCTAAGATGAGGTTGGTCCTAGCCTAAACCCAACCAATTAGAGATAACATAGTAGACAATTCAATCTTATGACTAATAGTTTAAAATATACACAACCTTGTTGATTTGAACCAAACAACATTGCAACTTTTGGCAAAAGGCAAGATATGAATTTCATATCTAAAAACATCAAATCTCCAAAAAGTAAGATACATTGTTGTAGGACTAGATAACATAATCTTGTAGCACTTGACAGTTTGTCAAAACCTTACACGAGCTTAGAGAAATGCCTGATCAAATATTGTAGCCCAATGGTGCTTAGAGACCCTTAGGGATGCTTCCACTCAATGTGGTCAATATTGTTGGAAAGACATTATAGCTAAAACAAGGTTGGTCCTAGCATATACCTAGCCAACTAGATCTAACATAGTAGACAATTTGATCCTGGGACCAATGGTTTGAAATATACACAACCTTTCTCATTTGAACTCAAAAACATTGCAACTTTTGGCAATAAGAAAGATACATATGAAAAATCTAAACAAAGATGAATCTCTAAAAATTGAGATAGGGTTATTGTAGGCATAGGTAATGTGATCATGTAGCACCTAAAAATTCATCAATACCTCACCCGAGCATAGAGAAATGCCTGATCAAGGATCATAGCCCTATGGTGCTTAGAGGTCCTTAGGGATTCTTTTGTTCAATGTGGTCAATACCATTGGAGGGATGTTGTGGCTGAAATGAGGTTGTTCCTAGCCTTAACCCAACCAACTAGAGCTAATGGAGTAGCCATAGATTTCTAGGAATGCATTAGAAGCTTGAAAACCCTAGTTTATATGAAAGCACAAAATGAAGGAAAATGAATGCAATATATTGTTTTACTCTATTTTGCTAACTCAAATAAATGCCTTGAAAATTTTAAATCAATTCAATCATCTCATCACACAAAACAAAAAAAATTCTTGGAAAAGTACAAGTCAGCACTCTAGAAGGAAATTTCTCCAAAACTTGTCTTCTTGATTCCAATCCAAAAAATTAATTATCTCCAACACATGTACACTCCTCCAAGTCATGTAGTCATTTCCCAACCAAATTTTGGAAAATTTGCACTTCACAACTTTTTAACAACTTTTTAACAACTTTTTGCACTATTATGCAATTTGACTTCAACTAGGTATAAAATGATCCCAAATAATGTTTAAAGGATAAATATGACCAAAACTGAACAAATCCAATGTTGAGTCTACCTTTGACTAAATTTTGACTATGTTTGACCAACCTAGAACAACCTAGACAGGCTAACACTAGGTGACATTTGGTCTCCAAATGAGTTCACCAACCTATCAATGCTCTTCTCATGCCTTATATAGGGTGGTTTGGTGGCTAGTCACCCTTTAAGACTCCTCTTCAACACTTTGCAACTTTCTTGCCAAAATTTTCTCAAGGAACTTTTGAAAGCTACAAAGTTGCACAATACAACTTTTACATTTTTTTTGTAACTTTTTACCAATTTGGTCAAATGACCTTCCTATCATCTTAGACATAACCACAAACCTTATGGTAGAAACCAAACCCTAGCTCTTCATAAATCCTATTGACCTCATGATGATATTATCATCATTCCTTGTGCCAATTAGAGGGCTATTTTAAGCCTAAAAAGGTGTGACATAGTGCGATAGCAAGGGTATTGTCCAAAACAACCCCATCCAAGATTTTTATATATTATAAAGAAGCAAAATGGGTATCCAAATATATAATTTATTTTCCTAATGTTTTGGGAAATTTGGGAGAGAAATACAAGAGAACGACCATCTAAATCCATATAAGTTGAAGATAATTGAATAGTTTTTAAGAATATGATCAAACTCACAAAAAAGAGTTCAAGAGACAAATTTATAACAATAATGTAAACTATTTTCATCTCTTATCATTTTTATATACAAAATTTGGCATCTAAATATATACATGTGACATCTCTTATCAAATTTTTATACAAAATATGACATATAATATGCGCATGTTACATGTCTTCTCTTTTATATATACAAATTTTGGTATCTAAATATGCATATCTAACATCTCTTATCGGATTTTTATACAAAAATGGCATATAAGTATGCACATGTTACATGCCTTTTCTTTTTTATATACAAAATTTGACATCCAAATATGCACATGTGACATCTCTTATTAGATTTTTATACAAAATATGGCATGTAAATATGCACATGTTACATGTCTTCTCTTTTTTATATACAAAATTTGGCATCTACATATGTGCATCATTGTAAAGTGCAATATTTTGCATAACATATATACAAAAATTTCAAAATTATTCTATCATATGTAGAATGATTAAACTATATAGCACAAAATCAATCAAGGGAACCTTTTGGATCAGGTCTAACCCTTATTGTATCAAGTTTTTCCTCGTGATTAGATTCACATACTTTATACAACTTCATGTTAAGAGGCCTACCACAATATGGTATCAATCGAATAGTTGTTGCAACAATAAGGTTAGAGTAATGAAGAATATGTCCATGTGTCTCAAAATCCTCAAATAACCACATAGTAAAATTCTTGATGGAGTACCTACATTTGATTGTAAAGATAATTTAAAGTCAGAATTGATACATTATACTTGAAAAATTGACTTAAAGAGATCTTCATGGCAAGGGCAAAAAACATACTACCTTCTAACCCATGTGCCTATCACAATGGTGGATCCTATTGGATACTCAATATCCTCACCATCAATGACTATAGCTATCAGTTTCTTTTGGGGCTCAATACACCGACATAGAAAGTAATATATTCCTTCATAATTATTGTAATATGAAATAACTACATATAAATGAACTACATTATATATAAGGATAATTTAATGGAAAAATTGAAAGTAATTTATTTTAACCAAGTATTAAATTAATAACTTGGTACTTGGTTCAACTAGGTCAGATACATCCTCAAAATTTGTTCTTTCTTCAACTTGGTTGAGTTGTAGTGTTGTAGGAAGTTGATATGAAACAATTGGATGCAAAAGTCTACAAGACCATTGGTCAACCCACTCTTTTGATTCATATTCAACCCATAAATGATGTATACACGAAGAGAAAAAGCATGCAAATTTTCTAGTATGAATAGCTAGTGATGTTGCATTTGAACTTTGAAATGCATGCATCTCATTTGATCCTATAAGTGTACAACAATCTTGAAAATTTTCAATGTTAGGTTCATGTATCAACCTAAAATATCTAAACTTGTAGACATTCTTGTATTACTTGGTCCCATCATAAAATTGCACCATTGGATAATTATTTCAGCATTTTCTAATATAGTGCCACCATCATACTTTAATACCTCTCTACTAAGGAATAGTATCACACATCCACCAACACCATCATGTTTTCCCTTTCCATGTCCTACCTCAATGAAATTCCAAAAATGTTGCACTCCACTTGTCACATGCATCCTACTTAACCAATTGGACATCTTAGCATTCTTGAATTCTTTGGTGCAATTATCTGACCATATAATGTGTTGATTGTATCTTTCATCTTATTTCCTCAAAATTATCATAGAAAACTCTAAAACATCCTTACACAAACTCTGATTAATGATTTTGATGATCACTGGTATAGAAGTGATACTTTCTTAATAGTTTTGTGTCATCATTTGTGCTATCATGTGCATGAATAAATGCTATGTGTACAAAAAATGACACTTGTATAAAGTTGTAATACATTGGTTTCCCTTCATTTTGATGTTTTACTGTATAGTTTTCAGTGAATTCAATAACTAACACAATCATACCTAAGGGAAAAGTGTCCTTATACAACTTGAATTTCTCATCTACCCATCTAGCTTTATGTGTATGGCCTATGTAGCCATAAACTATTTTCTCTTGAAAATTTTTCATAAAATGAACTGCACGTATATCACTTTTCATTAATTCACACCTCCTTAATTATTTTCCATCTTTAAAATGATATATAGTTCTAACTTGTACTTTCCAAGCGAAACTAGTGTCGTACCAATTTCATGTGTGCTATCTAGATGTAGTCATCTATGCAACTTTTGCAAACCACCACATTGATGGCAAAAACCTTTCAAAGACATTTGCATAATACACATGTAATAAATTCTCTTAATGACTTAGGACATAATTATAGACCACATTCCTGCAATATTTTGTTAGTATGCAAAGTACAACATATATAATGATAAAAATCATAATGCATTAACCCTACAAAAACATGTATTACATGTATGATTTATCTTAACATAGAATGGTTTTGTTATCCCGAAAAACCTTTGGCTGATTTTAATTTGAGGAAATCTTTGAAAAAATATTTCATAAAATTGTGTTTGAGTCATATCCCAAAAATGTTTTTCATGTGGCCCATGATTTGTGTTTCTAATTTTTCCTTTGACAATATTATTTTGGTTTGGTGAAGCCCTTATTTTACCATGCTAAAAGTTTTCTATTAATATTCTTAGTGCAACAACAATAACTTTGTCCTTACATGGGAGTCTACCTTGGAATGACCAAAAAGAAGTCTCATTAGAATTCTCAATTTTCTCTCACATCACTAAGATTTTGAATAAATTTGTTCTACTTATCCTTAATGAGTTACTTCTTTTTCTTACCATATGAGTTTTTTCTATTTTCTTTCCCATTATGGTTAATGTGAGGACCCATCGACTTGTATTAGCTTCTTTAATACATGTTTTTGGACTAATAGATTGGTATGCATCAAAGACATTCCTAACAATGCTTTTTTCACTACTATTTTTAGCTTTTCTTAACCCCAAAATTCTCATTGTCTCTCTAAATTTCAGATTTTTAACCATTTCAACAAGAAGTTGGCATCTTCCACTTTGATTTAAATTTTAAAAATAGTTATTCCAATTATTTTGAACAATTCTCCTACAATTTCTTTCTGACATTTTACCATGCTTTGGCCTCAAAATATATTCATCAATGTTAATTAGAAACTTTGGTTTTCTATGAATTATTCTAAGAGATGTTTATGTACGTACATTCTCTATTTTTTTATCACTTACATCATGTGCATTCATCATTTCAACTTGAAATGTCACATAAGGAGGATTAGGTGACATAAGTGTATTTTTCATTATCATTTTAGTTGGGGTATGTTGACCATTTTTCATTTGTCAAATTAGGTGTGTTTGTGACATTAATATCAATAGGTAGATTTTCATCACTTAAATTGGAGGCATTTAGTGATGTACCTTCACATAATCTCCTCATGCACTCCCTTATTTTTGTCTTTGTTGCCTCTTATTTTTTCAATTGTTCTTCTCTTGTTCTTTCCCATGATTGTAGATGCAAATTAACCTACAAAAAATAACATAACAAAATAAATAATAAAATAAAAAACTAAAAATATTTAAATGATTATTTTATGCTCAATCAGAAGATACTAACATAAAATAATATGTCAGCACATGAAAAATATAAAAATTAGCATTTCCAAGCACAAAAAACCCTACACTTACATACCTAGTATAGAAATACATGTGAAATAGTAGTAGAATTTGGTGGACCTCACTAAAACAACATAATAACCATTGACATGTTTTTTTATTTATAATTTTCAATAACCTAGTTAGGTTATTGAGTTCTAACTTCATTATCAATATGGACTAATAACCCGATCGGGTTTTGTATTACCACTACACAAAGGTAGATTGAAGGAGGGAGGAAGTGATGGAGAGAATGAGAGAGAGAGGGTGGGGAAAGGATAAAAATATAGAAGGGGACATGAAGAGGGAGTGGGGGAGGTAGAGAGAGAGAGAGAGAGAGAGAGAGAGAGAGAGAGAGAGAGAGAGAGAGAGAGAGAGAGAGAGAGAGAGAGAGAGAGAGAGAGAGAGAGATGATGGAATGGAGAAAGGATTAGGGTATATGATAGAGAGAGAGGGGGGGATATGATATAAATTGTGTGTGTGTGTGTGTGTGTGAGTGAGTGAGAGAGAGAAGGGGATAGGAGAAAGAGAGATAGAGGCAATATGAGAGAGAGAGAGAGAGAGAGAGAGAGAGAGAGAGAGAGAGAGAGAGAGAGATTAGGGGATATGATATAAAGTGTGAGAGAGAATGGTATAGGATAAAGAGGGAGGGGGATAGAATAAAGAGTAAAAATGAGAGACCAACACACACACACACACACACACACACACACACACACAAAGAGAGAGAGAGAGAGAGAGAGAGAGAGGAGAGAGAGAGAGAGAGAGAGAGAGAGAGAAGGGTGATGCAGAGGTCTTCAAAAAAAGTGTGAATGAGTCCAATCATAATCCTTCAAGGGAACCTTATGCCCTCCAAGGGCCTCTAATAATCCCTTCTCCCATAGTTCAACATTCCACAATCTTCTTCACAAACACTACAAAGTGACTCTAAAATCCTCCTTTGAATCCTAAGGCTTAAACTTGGAAATGATCACAACACAACCCCCTGACTCCAACCAATAATTGTAACACCTCAAGGAACACAAAAGGATCAAGTTTCCACCATAGTTTGGACTCCCCAACTTCTACAACCATCAAATGCACTAAGTGACCTAGTTGTCCTTAGTAGTACTTTTTATGGGTTATAGGATA